>CAVNZG010000323.1:0-124288 GCA_963693315.1 Diogma glabrata
GATTTTTCTGTAATCGTAACAATATATTTAAAACTATATTTCTTTATGGCAATGAAGTAAAGCTGAACTTAAGTCTTTATTTATTTTAAAACTGAAAGTTTTAATTTGAAATATTAATTAAATTTTTTTTTTTTAATTTTACTTATTTATTTTGAAATAAACTGAATTTGAACTCAAAAATAAAAACAGAAAACCACGGTTTTCAAAAATACGGTTTTTTTAGAAAATTTAATTATCAGAGCTACAATCACCATCATTTTCTTCCGATGGGTCAATTGGAGGTCAACCCTGACAGTTGTCACCGCAGCATGTCCCACATGTTGAGTTACAAAAAAATCCGAGTCTTCGGCAACCACGAGAGACACCGCATGCTTTTTTACAGTTACAAAAAATTATTTTAAGTAACTCTTCTGGTGCACATCACGTACTTCCTGCTATGATTTCGAAAATCTGCTGACAGTCACGCAATATTTCAAATAGATTTGTGTGTTTATACACGCACACAAACACTGATACACGGAAAAAGCTTTGTAGAATATTTTTATTTAAATGTGTCTCTTTGTCTATTTTCGGGTTTATTTTGAGTGAAAAAAATTCACCCTCGAGAAGGGGTGGCATATACCCCCACGGCGCATCCATTAACTATTCAGCAAATTTCAAGTTAATCGGTCAAGATTCAAAGAATTCAGACCCGAAAACGTTTAGTTATTGCACTACAAGTATAACTTTCTAGCATTTAAACATTCAATTTCCAACAATGGTAAAAGATTTGTTGTTTATTTGTTTTTTATCTTATTTCTTTATTTAAGGACAGGACATACGAAGATTTTGAATGTAAAAAATTTATGTAATGGAATTTTATTTTTAAGGTTTAAAGAATTTTTAACAACTTATACCTTTTTTGATTTTCTTCATTTTAATCTTTATATATTATCTGTCTCTCGTATCCGCAACCTTGGAGACCTGTCATCAATATGCCCCTGCGACTTCC
Organism: Diogma glabrata; assembly: GCA_963693315.1. NCBI lineage: Eukaryota > Metazoa > Arthropoda > Insecta > Diptera > Cylindrotomidae > Diogma > Diogma glabrata. The sequence continues at coordinate 992 of CAVNZG010000323.1, forward strand.
CTCCTCATTTGCTTTATCGGTAGTTATCGAAACGAATTGCCTTTTGGAGGGTGTCAAAGGTATAGTAATAATCAAAAAATTATAATGAAAAAGATGAATAATTTTTCGAAGTAAATACTTAAGATGAAATTATTTGTTTCTTCTGGCATTGTAAGTGCAGTCGTTTAGGAAATATTATTACAATAAAATTTATTTAAAAAGAAATTTTTATGAAACATATTGCGTAGCCTAACCGATTTAGCCGATAAGGAGAGAGGAAAACGTTTCAATTTAATAATTGAAAGACAACGTTTATGCCGCCTTAACAGAAAAAGCATTTATTGCAATTTATAGTATTCCGCAAGAGCTCGAGCTAATTTTAAAAGAAATATGGTTGTTCCACATATGAATACAACATATATTCCAAAGGAGGTAAGGATCATAGCAACGCTAGGTTTTTTAGCCGAAGGTAAGTCCACTAAACACTTAAACTAATCTGTGCGAGAAATAGTATATCAAAAGTGCTACTTTTTGTGTTGAGTCTATAATTTGGCGACAATTATAGACGAAACACAAAAAGTCACCTTAGATCCATATTAAATACACTATTTTACCGTCAAACGTTTAAATTTTGTATAAATAAAAAATTAATTCTTCAAAATTTTTATAAATCTGGTATGTAATAGAGGTTCTATTTACTTGAACATTGAACCTTTCAATTCAAAATTTAATAGTAAATACAATTTGTTATGCGATAATTACAAATAGCGTAAAAGTATGGAAAGAAATGGCGAAACTTTTTTTGTCGCCGTCAAAATGAGTTACTTCACTGTCGCTTTGATTATAAGTAAAAGAAGTAAGACCTTAACCTTCTCCCAAGTAAAGTATACAGCCGTTTGCCGAAAAACATATTTATAGTTTCACATAGTTTAGCTCGCTTATGATTGACATTACTATACACTTTACTTAGTTCTCAAAAAATTACTACGTATAAGTTTTTCGTATAAAGCTTAAATGAAGTCAAAAATCAAAATCTCTTGCTACATTACGCAAATAACTTATTCAATATAATAAAAAATTAAAGAAAACAATGTTTTTTTATAATTACTTTACTCCAAAAGATGGCCTAACAAGCTGAAATATATATACAGTAACAGTAAAATTATTAAAAAACTTTGTTTTCTTTAATTTTTTATTAAACTTATTAAATAAGTTATTTGCGTAAAGTAACAAGAGATTGACATTATGTTATTTGAAAACTTACGCCAAGTGCCAACGGCAAACAGTGTTAATTATAATACATAATATTATTATGGAAAAAACATACAAAAAAAGTTGATATTAATATTTGGAAGAGAATAAATTATTTTTATTCAATTGATACTTTGTTTTATAAAAAAATTGTTACTTTGTTATATACACATACAAAAATTAAAATTTTATTAACTTAATTTGCTTCGGTTTGGATCGTTTAAAATAAACAACAAAAAGATTCTATAAGGGCATTTGTAATATTAGATAAAAGTGTTGATCAAAGGAATAGTCGAAATAACTAAGTTAGCTCTCAGGTATAAAAAGAGAACTTCTTATACATTGCCATCTTATGGTTGTGAATTGTGAATACAATGAAAACGTCAACTGAGGTGTTGCACGCCATTACAAATATTATAAAATATAACATTACATTACAAAGATGCGTGTTCATATTTTCAAAAATATTTTCCGGGTCGATTTAAAATAGAATATACTCAAATATATGTACATTCCCAAAATGTAATAAAAATAAAATCGGGTTTTTGAAATTTCTAGCTGCATATAACCCCTTTAATTGCCAAGAACAGCAATAAGCGCTATAGTTAGCTAAATACATTTGCAACAATTTTGATGAAATTTTCATGCATCTACATAAAAGAATCCAAATTTAAGAATTAAAAGACCGAACATTGAATGCAAAACACAAACTTTTATTTTATTATTTTAAAAGTTTTGTTTCAAAATAGAAGTTCTAGAAAATGGTTTAGGGAGAATAATTCATTAATTCAATGTTATTTACAACTATCATTTGCCATGTTTTCCATCATAATTTTAAAATTTTATCATCCATCGTAGCAAAGTGACATAAAATTTAAATAAAAAACAAAAATAACAACAAGGCAAGAATAAAATTACAACAAAAAGCACAGTTGTATGAAATAAATCAGATAACCTCAAGAAATATGCTTTTCATTATAATTTATTTAAATTATATTTTATTTATTATTCTGTTACTGAAAACCAAATTAAAAACAGAAAATCATAATTATATATTTTTTTTCTGTACACTGACGTAAAAATTTCTTTAATATAATAAATATGCAGCTTCAAAGGAAGTTTGATAGCATTTTTAAACTGTAAGAAAAATCCGTAAAAAAGTACAATTGTTTATAGATGAAATTTAAGTATTATTTAATTATGCTAGCTTTGCAATGTTGACAACTAAAAAGAAGTAGATTTATTTTCGTTGGTTTGAGCCATTGTAAATCTAATATGATAAACTCATAACTGTTTGATTGTAATTAATTATCTTTGTAATACATGAAAAAAAAACAAAATAATGAATTTTAATTTTGCTTTGTGTATCTTTACTCCAAAGTATGAGATTCCAAAAATAGGATTAGAATAATTTAAAATAATATTATTTTTTATTACAATTTTATATATTGAGTTTTGTTCCCTGTATAATTTCGTCACATTTTTTAAAATGAATGTCATTTTATAATGGTAATTCTTTGCAAGAGGAAAGTTGAAAATATCAACAGCAAGAGAATTATTTAGCCTACCGCCTCGATTGAAAATTTTCTCATCTCGTATCGTCATATGATTCGTAACGAAATTCATATCGTATATAACTAGTTCAACATGCATTGTAATATGGCGAGTCAAGGTTATTATAATTTCTCAAAATCCAGAAACGATTATTAAACACAGCTTACCACATAGAATACAACAAACAACAAAAAAGAGGCTTGCACAGTAGATAGTAATTATCGTAAAATTTATTAATTTTTTTTATATTACTGAAGAGATAATGCAAATATTATCGAAACATGCATAAATGTTTGTAGAAAATATACTTCATACGGCGGTATTTTATTAATAAATTCATGTGCTAGTAAATGTTAAAATTAACATATAAATGGGTTAACACGTAATTTATTTTCATTTTCAATATATTTTTTATTCGCCTAAATATTAAGGTGTTATATTATTACTGTGATTTGCGGCCCTTAAGTGTCACCTTTTAGCCATATATTTATTTTGTTGTCATAGTTACGTACAAAAAAGTAAAAAACATTTGTATTTGTTTAAATTCTATCAAAAATAGCAATTTTTATCAAAGCAACACAGTTGAAAAAGTTACTGCAATTTTTAATAAAAGCTTTGCAATATGTATAGCAAGTTATTATTAAATTGTAAAGCAAATGTTGCATTAAAACTAATTTCAATTCAAAACTACAAATTTTAGTACAACTCTACCATCATAATTTATTTTTTATACTAATGATAGAAGTTTGAAAACAACTTGCTACGCTTGAGCTTTGCAAACAACTTGCTAATGCAAAGAGCATTAAATTTATTTTTAAAGCAAGCTTTGCATTGTTTTAGGATGGAGACTTTCGTAGGACCTATATGTGTAGTGCATTACACATTACAATTTGCATTACATATTCAGCTCACTTTCAACTGTGAACCTTTAAATTCAAATTTCGTTATCCAATTAAAATATTTGTTATCTCCTATTGTCATAGTAATACGATTTGTTCGACTAAACAATTTTTTTTAAACATGTTGCTTGCGGCGAATAAAAAATATTATATGATGCACGGACGTAAGCCATTTTGGACTTAATGTGGGTGCAAATCTGGGCTAGCGCCTCGATTCGTAAACTCCACATACGTCCAAAAACCTTGGCATTACGTCCTTGCATCATAATGTACTATTGTCAAAGGTTACTTGTTCAACATACTTTTATTTCAAAATTTATGCAAATTTATAACTTTGATTTGGAATAAACAATTATTTAATTATTTTGCTTGCAGCGAATAAAAAATAGTATATGACGCCACGGAAGTAAACTATTTTGGACTTAATGTTGGTGCAAATCTCAACTAGCGCCTCGATTTCCCAACTCCACATAAATCCAAAATCTTTAGCTTTACGTCCTTACATCATAATGTACTATTTTTCAGGTATACGATAACGTACTATTTCAAAGAAATATGGAGCAAGGTAAAAAAAACAGAGGATAAGAAGTGAACTTAGCTACTCACAAAATACAAGAAAAATAAATACATAAATACACAAAAAAATCAAAATTTGTGAGTGCTAAGATTTTCGAAAATAAGGATTGCTTTTGCTTAAGAAAACGTTTAGATCGCGCAGATTATAACCATGGTAAATTAATTAAGTTAAAATAATTAGACTGATAGCTCTTAAACGTAATTAAAAGCGATTCTGAGGTTTAAACAAAATTGACACTGCTCAAATTCATTGTTGGCTAACAGTTTTAGCTCTTTTTGGTAAAATAAGGTAAATTTTGTATGAAAACTATAGCGAAGTCTCAAATAATTATATTTCTGTGTGTTTAGGGGACGGGGGTAGAGGGGGTCATAAAAAACCTTTTTTGACCTAAGCGCCCCACTCGCTCTCATTTGAAAGAGCACCTAATTTAGAAATCATTGCAATTTTTTTTAGACCTTTGCGGTGTACAGTTTTTGAGTTATGGTTAAAAAAAGTGCAAAACTCAGACCGTCCCCTCCCCTACGTTGCGACACTGATTGACAGAAAAATTTGTAAAAATTCACAGAGTTAAAAAATTTGATAAATTTTGTATAAAAACTATAGCGAAGTCTCAAATAATTATATTTCCGTTTGTTTAGGGGACGGGGGTAGAGAGGGTAAAAAAAACCTTTTTTGACCCAAGCGAGTGCGGTGTCATTCGAAAGAGCATCTAATTTAGAAATCATTGTAATTTTTTTTAGAATTTTGCAGTGCACAGTTTTTGAGTTATGGTCAAAAAAGTGCAAACTTTAGATCGTTTCCCCCCCTACGTTTCGACATTGATTGACAGAAAAATTTGTAAAAACTCACAGAGTTAGGAAATTTGGTAAACTTTGTATGAAAACTATAGCGAAGTTTCAAATAATTATATTTCCGTGTGTTTAGGGGACGGGGGTAGAGAAGGTAAAAAGAAACCCCACCAAGCCAGTGGGGTTTCATTTGAAAGAGCACATAATTTAAAAATCATTGCAGTTGTTTTTAGAATTTTTCGATGCACAGTTTTTGTGTTATTGTAAAAAAAATATTTTTAGTATGTTGCATTTCCACCCGTTTAAATTTCGACATTTGATTGGCCGAAAAAATAATTACATTTAAACCATTTACAAGCTGGTGTAATTGAATCTTTCTTGAGTTACCATAAACAGCTATAGATAAGATTTAACCTAGAGTAACATTTTTTGAGTCATTTTTTATCAATGTACATTTGATTGTAATTTACTATTGACATTTACGATTAAACATTTGTTTTGTTAGCTGTCTATGGTCTGGCAATATAAAGACATTACAACAAAATTGCTTGTCAATAATTCTTGATATTGTGTTTTTTTACATTCACGGAACCCTTGGTGAGCGAATTTTATTCGCACTTTTCTGACTTTTTTATTTTAACAAACAGAATAATTCTCAAACAAAAACATGAACAAACTACTTAATTCAACTATGATTTGTGATTGTTTGAACATGAAATATGATCACGCCGTTGTTGATTTAAATAATGCAAATTGTTACGTTTCTAAAAATAAATTTACAATGCTTTATTGGTTAAAATAACCACGTTCATATTAAACGCAAAATCAAACGAGCTTTGTAGTTGATTCTAACAGCGTTTTTTTTCGGTGTAGTGCACTTTCGAGACATCTTGCTCTTGATGCACATAATACTTCATTTTCAAATGTTGAATTTATAGAAAAAAGAAAATAATTATAGAAAAAAGTACACATAGAAAAAGAAATAATGAAGATGATCAAAACCCTCGATATTTTAATCCTGATTGTTCTTTTAGCACAGAAAAACTGTGAACCTATAGCCGTTTTGAAATATAAAACGGGAAAAGTCTACATATAAACAAAAAAATAATAATAGACATCTTCAACATAATAATCTATCAACAATCAACATCAACTCAGATAAGTTTTTTTTCCAACATTTATCAATAATAATTTTGAAAAATTTGGTTTATTCTCTTCCATTTAATTATATCAGCTTTATTTGTATGTTTTTTCGATAATAATAGTATGTATTATTGTATTGTTTTCTAACCTATAGCCTATTGAACTTAACCAATTGTCTAATAAAAATTTTCCTATAAAAATTTTTCATTATTTAATTGGTATGATTCCAATTGGTCAAATTGTTTTGATTTCATTAAAATTATTTTCAAATTATAATCACAATTGCTTTGATAAGCTTTGTTCAAAAATCAAATTTTAACTTAAATTCTCTTATTTCGTTTAGTTGAATTTGGTTGATTGTATATAAGATGGGGGTTTTTTATCAGCAGGGTTTTTTTAATAAGAAATTTGATTTATCAATTAAAACAATAAAGATTAAAACAATTCACTAGTTGTGGAATGAATACAATTACAATGGAAGACATACGCATGGAAAGCATATATTCTTTAGTAGTCGTGGATAAAATGTTTTTATTTTTTATAATACACAAATCTTTGTCAGAGAATAAAGTATTGTAATGTAATCGATTCGTGTTTAATGAAATTTCTCAGTCTCGCTTGTTCCTCGCTTAAATTTTAAACTTTTGCTTGAGAATAAAGTATTTCATTATACACTCATTGATTAAACTACTATTCTTGTTTTCTTCTTTTTGTTTTTTCGCAAAATTATTATGCATTAAATAAATTTCCGCGTTAAACGGGGTTGGGGACCAGAAACCGCTATATGACCACTAATATAGCGGTCATATATGGAAACGAATCAGAATTTATTCATCAGACTTCGTGTTAGAATTAGAAGAACAAAATTAAAAACATCGGTATGCATGAATAAATTTCTGTTTTTAATGGTCTGAACTATTTTGCAATTTTGCAATATTATCGTAGTACATATTCAATAAAACAACCACTTTTCGATGTTTTATTCTAATTTTTGTTTCCAAAAAGCTTTCAATAACTTTTTTTTGATTTTTCCAAAGAACCAAAATGATAATTGTAAGTACATAAAAGTTTTAATTTTTGAATTGGAAAAAATATTTTGGTAAAAGCTAATGTACAATGATTCTTATCATAACGTTCAATGATTCTTACAATTTTGAACTTGTCTGCAAAATTGTTAAAAATGTTGGGATTTTTAATGTTTTTTCTTTAAAAACTTTTTTACATTAAACTCCGAATCTTAGTTGTTTTATTATGATGTTCAACGGAATAAAATTATGTTAATATTGTTTCTTTGGCTGAAGATGAAATTATATTTGGATTTTTAAACACTTATCAAAATTGTTAAAATAAACATGAATTTTATAATTGAGATAGAATTTTCTGTTACAATTAAACAGTTAATTCGTTAGAATTAAAGTTTCAGTCTTGTTTATGATTGTTGTAGAACTGATAAAATCTGATCTCGGATACAAAAATTATGCTGAGAAGAAACAGAGTTGTTCTGTGTTAATCTTGATTTTAACTTTTATTAAATTATTAAAACACTTTGTGGTTTAACATTTTTAGGATATCTCTACGCATATTAAACAACTTCTTTAGGTCACGTTGAGTGAGCACTGGTAAACGAAATCAATGTTGTTGTATTTAAAATTATGTAGGGTAAGTTAGTAAGGATCTAATATTTGAAAGTAAGGTAGTAATATTTCCGTATTTGCATACTTATTTTGTTAATTGTTTTAATATTGATTAGCAAACCAGATTTAATATTTTATGGACAAGCGATTCTTGAGGCTAAGTGGTTCTGCAGTAAACAAAAGAGGAGAATTAAATATTCAAAATGTTAACATGATTATGGGATGAAATGTCAATGATTCCGAAACCTATTTTATTCTTACTAGCGTTACTTAGAGATTTCACAGCATACCTGCACCAAATAGATCTTGAAGTCAAATAATATCAGAATCTGTTATGAATTCCAATTTATGGACATGGCCATAATGTTATGTAACATATGTTATGACACATATTTGTCCATTATTATTTTTTTGAATTATTAAAAATGCTATTTCCATGTTTCCAGCGAAATAAAATTATTATTATAAAAAGCGCTGGATGGAGAATGTCAGGATGTATATAGAGGGAAAGTGTTGGTAAGTTATAAAGAGCAGTGTTCACCCGCATATATTGATAAAGTACCTCATATTTGAGTCGAATTGCTTCATGGTAAATAGTTTAATCAATTGTAAAAATTTTAGTCACAAATTATGACAAGTGTTTTCGTATCTAATACACAAAATATATTTATTTTTATGCCTGTATATAGCACTAATATAAATTTTTTATCAAACACATAATTAAAAAATATTTGCAATCCAAGAAAACAATATCGAAAAAGTTCAGAACACCACATTCAAACATATTAGAAAACCAGAAAATATCATCAACACACTTACGCTTCAAAAACCCATTCGCACTAGTAGCACACTATAATATTTCGGTTACACTTTATAATTTTTAATGAATGAAAGAAAACAATTATTTTATAATTAAAGTGCTAATTAAAAGAATCTTAAGTATTAGATTGTCGTGCACTCGAATCAATGATTCTTGCATGTTTCATCAAAATCAACCAAAAGAAGCTACACAGCTATAGTTTGAACAGATAGACCAACGTAAAAATCCAAGTAAAGTAAAGTAAATATCCAAGCTAAGTTAATAAAGAATCAGAAAAATTTGCTAACAAAGAATATATGTGTTAACAAAATAGGAAATTTGAAATGTTAGTCTAAGAAGGACAAATACAACAATGAGCAAGTCGACTAGTTTTAGATAACAATAAAAAATGTTATCCGAGTTCTGGAGACAGTATAGCACTATTATATACCAGACAGTATGCCACTATACCACTATTTTATTTTGATATCTGACAGATTGTTTAGCAAAATAATATATTTCACTTACGGGGCAGTGGACGCCTTTAAAAAACCTGATGTTCTTAGGTATGGGTACTTTATTGCACTACTAAGTATACTCTGAGAAAACCATATTTTTCTAAAATGAATTACGGTGGAATAATATCCTATGATTAACATTTAATTATGCGTATTCCAGTTAATCATATATATCCAATAAAATATTGATTTAATGTTAAACTTGGGCAATATGATCAAAAATATCGAGATATTTTACGTCAAACATTTTTCCTGCTTTTTTTCGCTCTGAGTTCAACATTATAGATAGTTTTAATATAATATAAAATAATTATCTAACAGTTCAATTTTTTTTAATTCTATAATTAAACTATACGGGAAATCCCGTGATATTAATAAAAATCACGGGAATCGGGATTAGTTAAAATAGTCAATTTCATGGAATTCCCGCCCAGGAAATCCCGAGATACAAACTCTACGCATCATTAATAGTTTTAAAGTTATATAGAAGAAAAGACAATTTTTTCAAAATTATAAAAATGCAGAGTTGTGCATTTTCATGTAAAGAATAATTCTTTACATTTTTATGTAAAGATTAGTAAAGAATAGTTTTTTACGTAAAGAATGTAAGGAATGATTAATGAATGTAAAGAATTTTACTCTCAAGTGATTTTAACAGCTCCTTTAAAACAAAACTTGTACCCAATTCCAACAATGGTAATATAAATTTTGAATATAAAAGAATTACGAATTTCGGTCTCTATAAAATATTTTGCCGCATTAATCATAGAAAAAGCAAGGATTGGAAATTATAAATTATGTATTAAAATTTAAAACTTATTACAATAAAATTAACAATTTAACTACAGTAACATCAATTTGTTTAATACGACACATAACAAGCTTGATTTACAATAGCAATTACTTTCAGTAAACACATTATCAAAGACAGGCTTTACCTGTCAATTGATAAAAAGAAGAATGTCCGAACCCATGTTTTCAACCATTCAAATTTAGATTAAAGAAATGTTTGTTGAGATGTCACAAATATAAGCTATCTTTGTATTCAAAAACAAATGTTATTTTTAAAATTTTAGTTGCACAAACAAATGATTGATTTCACAAATTCGATATTTCTGGTATCGTGAAATTGTTTATTTATATTTTAACAAGTGTAAGATTAAATTTAAGATTTATTTTTAGTATCGACTCAAACCAAAACTTTATTCATGGTGAATTGGTTTTTGTGTTATTTGTTTTGGTTTCGAGATATTCAAATTTGAAAAATATAATTTGGATCGGCTTTTCATTACATATATACTATATATGTATATGTTAAGATAAACAAAACATGTTTTAGTAAAAAAAAAATGTAGAAATACTTTCATTTTCAGATTATTGTATTCTATCAGGACAACTACTAAATGTTTGTTTATGAAAAAAGGGAAATCGTCAAAAATAATTCAAACATACAAAACACTGTAAAATAATATTAAAAAAAGTTTTAACAAATATAAAGTAGCACTACAAACTCTATCACTAAAACTGATAAATTCCAAAATCTTATGAAAAAGTATGGAGATTGACTATTAATCTACGATCTACCAATAACAACGATCTACCAATACGATTCTACACATACATTAAAAAATAAAAATAACATTCTGAATATAAGCAATGCCATTACTTTTGCTTTTCTTAAAAATGTCCAATATTAACAGACATGGTGTCACTACAGCATTAACAGACATGGTGTCACTACAGTTTTATAACTAAGCCAAATTCCAAAACCCACAACATTCGTAGTCCGCTTGGTTGACGCCATATGCAAAAAACAATGAATATTGCAAAAAATGGATTAGTGTTTACACCATGATAGAATAATAGATAATAATAGCAACTAGCAACATAGCTATTACGGTGTAATCGGCTAGAATAATACCGTTTTACTATGACAGATAGTTATTTGATATTTTGCTTTTATATATACTCAGCATATTCAAAAAAATTGTACCCATCAAAATGTAAAATGTAAAACAAAATTACATGCGATTGTAAAATCTGTGCAACATCAAAATCACTCAAAATTTAGTTTTAATTTTACATTAATATTAGTATTATAATTTTTTGTTGAAATACTTTTCGATTGATAATATTTAATATCCAAATTTGAAATACGGTAGCCGTATTCTATCTGTCAATATTATTCTGAGTGTTTATACCACAGATAGAATAATATTATTTTGTGGTATAGAGTATAAACTATAAACACCCAATGTATCGATATAGTTTAATAGCAAAAAACTATGATTCTATTAAACTATCGTTGGTATAAACTTAGTATAAATCTTTTAAAATTTTTTTTTATATGGAGTATTTTTATATGGAGTATTAAATATTTTTCAAATTATTTATATTGAGTTTTAATTTTAAAATTCCGCTATAAGTTCACGATTTTTTTCTGTGCTAAAAAAACAAGCAAACTTACAATAGTAGTATAGTAGTATTTTTTTACCAGCAAATACGAAAGTCGAAAATTGGTGGTTGTGCGCATCTATTCAGTGTCGCAGACTAAAATTTCAAAAAAAGCTGTTGGGGTCCAATTGAAATTGAAAAATAAACGCATAAAATTAATATATTACTACTGAAAGTCAACCAATTATGATCAAAAACCAAAAACTATTAAAAATATTAATGATTTTGGAGGTAGTATGACAAAATTTTGATAAATACAAAAAAAGTATAATAAAAATAACGACGCCTACGTAAACAAATGTCACAACAAACAAACGGTACGAACTAGGAGTAGAAATTTAACTAATGCAATTGTTTTCTAAACAAATTTATCCCAAATTATGAATACATCTCTGTTTTACTTTTTGGTCCAACCTTTATCTCAAAGGTAAGCGATGTATCGACGGTTCGAATCCAGTCAAATCCAATATATGGATTTACTGAATTAGAATTACAGAACCGAGAAGTATTGATATAATATATCCTTCAAAGGACAGTAAATGCACTGGATATATCAATACTTTAAAAAAAAATATTTCAATATTTTAAATATAACAATATTTCTAAAACATTTATTTTATTTATTTGATAATTTAACAACAACAATGCTATGTATTTTCATTCTGGAATGAACTGTTTCGATGATTGATAGGTAGCAGAATACGAATAAGTCAGGTGAAAAAAATTGTTTAGCCGTAGGAAAAGAATTAGAAACGTTGAATTCATTCTATAGAAAACCATATAAACCTCCAACTGACAGATATCACACATACATTCAAATGAATATTAGTGTTAAATCACCGGGTCAGGTAAAAAAAACAGCGAAATCTCCGTTTGCCAAAGATCCTATTAAGATCAAGAAATCAAAAAAAAGACGATTCAGTAAGGGAGAAAATGTTGAATCAGATTTCAATGTTAAATCTAACGATGAGTCTGCTTCGAAAAAGAAAATATTGCGACGCTGATGCATAGGCTGACTTCACCACAGCTCTGGAAACATAGTGTTCTGGATATATAATGAGCTAATATCCATAAAATACTTTAATTAAAAGCTAACCAATATTATGGACTTCGTAGTTCTAATAATAAAAATATTAAAGCAGGCAGTAGTATTCCAACAAACATAAATTCTGTTGTACGAAAAAAAGTAAAAAAAATTTTATCGGAAGTGACAAAGCGGAAGTTAGGATGCAGAACTGTTGTAAACTTTACTAAATGGGTATGTACCAAATTTCATCCAACTCGATTTTTAGGTACAGAAGTTATTGAGCTTCCAAAATAACAGGTGCTTGGAGGACCCCCCACCACTTTGTTCACTATCGCTAAAAAAACTAATCAGTTCCTTGCCATACATATTTGCATCTTTTTGCAAAGTGTAATCAAAATTACTTAACGAACGAATGTTGTATGTTTCCAACAAACATTGAAACAATAAACAGGTGTTCGGGAGGACCCCACCACTTATCCCAATATTGTCCAAAAACTAGTCAATTCTTTGTCAATAAAGTCTTTATCTTTTTTCAAAGTGCCATTAAAATTGATTAATGAATGAAATCTGTATGCTCCCAACAAACTTTAAAAACCAAGTGTGAAAAGTCAGCAGTTGTATGGTAGATCCCCCGCCACTTTGATCAATGTGTCCCAAAAAATGATAATTATCTTCTTACACTAATTGAAATTTTTCCATAAGTTTTATCATAATCACTTCATTATTGTAGGCTGTAGTGTGCATAAAGATACTGAAAAAACTGCCAACAAGTAAAAAAAATTTTTTTTTACCGGAAGCAAAACACCGGAAGTTGGGATGCAGAATTTTTGTAAATCATACTAAATGCTTATGTCCAAAGTTTCATCCAATTCGATAATCAGGTACAGATGTTATTGAGCTTTCAAAAAAACAGGTGCTCCAGGGACCCCCCACCACTTTGTTCACTTTCGCTCAAAAACTAATCAGTTCTTTGCCACACATGTTTGCATCTTTTTCCAAAGTGTCATCAAAATTCGTTCACGAACGAATGCTGTGTGCTCCCAACAAACATTGAAAAAAGTCTGACACATTAAACAGGTGTTCGGGAGGACCCCCACCACTTATTCCAATATTATCCAAAAACTAATCAGTTCTTTGTTACTTGAGTCTCCATCATTTGCCAAAGTTTCATTAAAATTGAATAATGAATGAAGTCTGTATGCTCCCAACAAACTTAAAAAACAAAGTGTGAAAAGTCAGCATTTGTATGGTAGACCCCCCACCACTTTGATCAATGTGTCCTAAAACATAATAATTATCTTTTCACACTGATTGGAACCCTATTCCATAAGTTTCATCATAATCACTTCATTATTGTAGGCTGTAGTGTGCATAAAGACACTGAAAAAACTTCAAAAAAGTACAAAAAAATTTTTTTTACCGGAAGTGAAAAACCGGAAGTTGGGATGCAGAACTATTTTAAACCGTACTACATACTCATGTACCAAGTTTCATCCAATTCGCTTATCACGTACAGAAGTTATAGAGCTTTCAAAAAAACAGGTGCTCCAGGGACCCCCCACCACTTTGTTCACTATCGCTCAAAAACTAATCAGTTCTTTGCCATACATGTTTGCATCTTTTTCCAAAGTGTCATCAAAATTCGATAACGAACGAATGCTGTGTGCTCCCAACAAACATTGAAAAAAGTGTGACACATTAAACAGGTGTTCGCGAGGACCCCCACCACTTATTCCAATATTATCCAAAAACTAATCAGTTCTTTGTTACTTAAGTCTCCATCATTTGTCAAAGTTTCATTAAAATTGAATAATGAATGAAGTCTGTATGCTCCCAACAAACTTAAAAAACAAAGTGTGAAAAGTCAGCATTTGTATGGTAGACCCCCCACCACTTTGATCAATGTGTCCCAAAACATGATAATTATCTTTTCACACTAATTGGAACCCTATTCCATAAGTTTCATCATAATCACTTCATTATTGAAGGCTGTAGTGTGCATAAAGACACTGAAAAAAATTCAAAAAAGTACAAAAAATTTTTTTTTACCGGAAGTGAAAAACCGGAAGTTGGGATGCAGAACTATTTTAAACCGTACTACATACTCATGTACCAAGTTTCATCCAATTCGCTTATCACGTACAGAAGTTATAGAGCTTTCAAAAAAACAGGTGCTCCAGGGACCCCCCACCACTTTGTTCACTATCGCTCAAAAACTAATCAGTTCTTTGCCATACATGTTTGCATCTTTTTCCAAAGTGTCATCAAAATTCGTTCACGAACGAATGCTGTGTGCTCCCAACAAACATTGAAAAAAGTCTGACACATTAAACAGGTGTTCGGGAGGACCCCCACCACTTATTCCAATATTATCCAAAAACTAATCAGTTCTTTGTTACTTAAGTCTCCATGATTTGCCAAAGTTTCATTAAAATTGAATAATGAATGAAGTCTGTATGCTCCCAACAAACTTAAAAAACAAAGTGTGAAAAGTCAGCATTTGTATGGTAGACCCCCCACCACTTTGATCAATGTGTCCCAAAACATGATAATTATCTTTTCACACTAATTGGAACCCTATTCCATAAGTTTCATCATAATCACTTCATTATTGTAGGCTGTAGTGTGCATAAAGACACTGAAAAAACTTCAAAAAAGTACAAAAAATTTTTTTTTACCGGAAGTGAAAAACCGGAAGTTGGGATGCAGAACTATTTTAAACCGTACTACATACTCATGTACCAAGTTTCATCCAATTCGCTTATCACGTACAGAAGTTATAGAGCTTTCAAAAAAACAGGTGCTCCAGGGACCCCCCACCACTTTGTTCACTATCGCTCAAAAACTAATCAGTTCTTTGTCATACATGTTTGCATCTTTTTCCAAAGTATCATCAAAATTCATTCACGAATGAATGTTTTATGCTCCCAACAAACATAAAAACTTTGTGGAAAAAACCACCTGTTGTATGGTGGACCCCCCAACCCTTTATCCAATGAGCTCCAAAAGCTGATAAAATCTTTTTCATGTTATTTAAAAGCTTTTCGCAACGTTTCATGAAAATCGATCGGTAATTGTAGGCTACAGTAGGGATAAACACCTGAAAAAAAAACTTTTTAACCGGAAGTGACAAACCGGAAGTTGGTATGCAGAAATATTGGAAACAGTATTAAAACCTTATATTCTAAGTTTCAATAAGATCATAGCTCGAGATCAGAAGTTATTCAAGATTTAAACTTAGAGGTGTTTGGGAGACCCCCCGCCATTTTGTCCAAATTTAAAATGAATCCAGATCTTCTATTTTCAAGTGAACCTGTATCATTTGCCAAAGTTTCATCAAGATCCTATGCAGAAAACTCAACCACCCACCCACCCACCCACCCACCCACCCACCCACACACAGACGTACACCAAAATTTTTATTGGCTATTTGGATAGAGGATGGTCCAAAACAAAAGAAAAAACAAAATTTGGGGTATGTAAGATTTTTTTTTTTCACGATAGATTGCATTACTTCACACAATTTAAAATTGTGGTGAAGTAAAAATCCGATAACAAACAGTCATTTTAAATTGAAAGACCTCCAAGCCCCAAGGTTGTAAATTTACAACCAAACATTCCCTATTAAATTAATACTATTTTTGGCATTTCAGAACATATTATAAATTTTGGCTTTTAAAACACTCTAAAGGCAAGTCGAAAGTTGTATCTAAAGCTGAATTCAAAAATTTGAGTAAAGCTGAATTCAAAAATTTGAGTAAAACTGAAAAGAAGAAGTTAGAAAAAAACTACTCAGATGAAGTTGAAAACTACATCTGCAATTTAAAATTATCAACAGTAAGAAGTCAAATTAAGTTGCAACATGTGTTCAATACAATTAATGTATTAGTTTTTACAGGAACAGGTAGAGTACTTAGAGAAATTAAAAGCGGAAGAGACCGAAAATGCTGATGATTCGAATGAAACATCTAGTGAGAAATCGAGCAGTGACGACGAATAGATAAACAAAACGCTTTCTTCAGGTTGTGACTAATAAAAGTAGTAGATAAATAAATAAAAAGGGGTAAACGAATATTTTTTATAAATTATTTTATTTTTATTATACAGAATTATACAGGATTCGGAGAAAAATGGATGTTGTTGTTACTCTCAGAACCAATACTTGAACTCCAAACAAATGATTCTGATGGGTTTGCATAGTACTCTATAGATTCGAAATTGTTATAGTGTTGAAATGGATTGTTTTTGTTGTAATGGACGATATTATTTTTTCGATTTAACTCTGTTTCTGGCTCCAAACACTGAACCGATTAATTGCTTGTATTATTTTATGTTAATTACGATTTTCAAATTTTAGAAAAAGAAGAAAAATCTTACAAGAGTTTATTATTGTATATAAAAATTAGATGTTAGATATATTTTTTAGGTTCAGAAAAACGACCTGAAAATGAATAACAAGTTCGAAATTAGTTGTCACAATCAAATAATAAAAAAAATATCACAATAAAAAGAAAGTTTTCTTAAATAAAAAACTCAAATATAGTAAAACAAATGTATCAATATTAATTAATAATTGACAAAATTTACCAAATTGCAAACAAATCCTGCTTTGGTCAGCCTCCACCAGTGCAAAGCGCAAAGCAGATTTGAAATTAATAAATTATTGCTATCAAATTTTACTTTACTTTTTAATTTTAATTTTACTTAAAAAGATAAGATATAAAATAATTATCTAACAGCTCAAATTTTTTTAATTCTATAATTAAACTATACGGGAAATCCCGTGTTATTAATAAAAATCACGGGAATCGTGATTAGTTAAAATAGTCAATTTCATGGAATTCCCGCCCAGGAAATCCCGAGATACAAACTCTACGCATCAATAATAGTTTTAAAGTTATATAGAAGAAAAGACAATTTTTTCAAAATTATAAAAATGCAGAGTTGTGCATTTTCATGTAAAGAATAATTCTTTACATTTTTATGTAAAGATTAGTAAAGAATAGTTTTTTACGTAAAGAATGTAAGGAATGATTAATGAATGTAAAGAATTTTACTCTCAAGTGATTTTAACAGCTCCTTTAAAACAAAACTTGTACCCAATTCCAACAATGGTAATATAAATTTTGAATATAAAAGAATTACGAATTTCGGTCTCTATAAAATATTTTGCCGCATTAATCATAGAAAAAGCAAGGATTGGAAATTATAAATTATGTATTAAAATTTAAAACTTATTACAATAAAATTAACAATTTAACTACAGTAACATCAATTTGTTTAATACGACACATAACAAGCTTGATTTACAATAGCAATTACTTTCAGTATACAAATTATCAAAGACAGGCTTTACCTGTCAATTGATAAAAAGAAGAATGTCCGAACCCATGTTTTCAACCATTCAAATTTAGATTAAAGAAATGTTTGTTGAGATGTCACAAATATAAGCTATCTTTGTATTCAAAAACAAATGTTATTTTTAAAATTTTAGTTGCACAAACAAATGATTGATTTCACAAATTCGATATTTCTGGTATCGTGAAATTGTTTATTTATATTTTAACAAGTGTAAGATTAAATTTAAGATTTATTTTTAGTATCGACTTAAACCAAAACTTTATTCATGGTGAATTGGTTTTTGTGTTATTTGTTTTGGTTTCGAGATATTCAAATTTGAAAAATATAATTTGGATCGGCTTTTCATTACATATATACTATATATGTATATGTTAAGATAAACAAAACATGTTTTAGTAAAAAAAAATGTAGAAATACTTTCATTTTCAGATTATTGTATTCTATCAGGACAACTACTAAATGTTTGTTTATGAAAAAAGGGAAATCGTCAAAAATAATTCAAACATACAAAACACTGTAAAATAATATTAAAAAAAGTTTTAACAAATATAAAGTAGCACTACAAACTCTATCACTAAAACTGATAAATTCCAAAATCTTATGAAAAAGTATGGAGATTGACTATTAATCTACGATCTACCAATACCAACGATCTACCAATACGATTCTACACATACATTAAAAAATAAAAATAACATTCTGAATATAAGCAATGCCATTACTTTTGCTTTTCTTAAAAATGTCCAATATTAACAGACATGGTGTCACTACAGCATTAACAGACATGGTGTCACTACAGTTTTATAACTAAGCCAAATTCCAAAACCCACAACATTCGTAGTCCGCTTGGTTGACGCCATATGCAAAAAACAATGAATATTGCAAAAAATGGATTAGTGTTTACACCATGATAGAATAATAGATAATAATAGCAACTAGCAACATAGCTATTACGGTGTAATCGGCTAGAATAATACCGTTTTACTATGACAGATAGTTATTTGATATTTTGCTTTTATATATATTCAGCATATTCAAAAAAATTGTATCCATCAAAATGTAAAATGTAAAACAAAATTACATGCGATTGTAAAATCTGTGCAACATCAAAATCACTCAAAATTTAGTTTTAATTTTACATTAATATTAGTATTATAATTTTTTGTTGAAATACTTTTCGATTGATAATATTTAATATCCAAATTTGAAATACGGTAGCCGTATTCTATCTGTCAATATTATTCTGAGTGTTTATACCACAGATAGAATAATATTATTTTGTGGTATAGAGTATAAACTATAAACACCCAATGTATCGATATAGTTTAATAGCAAAAAACTATGATTCTATTAAACTATCGTTGGTATAAACTTAGTATAAATCTTTTAAAATTTTTTTTATATGGAGTATTTTTATATGGAGTATTAAATATTTTTCAAATTATTTATATTGAGTTTTAATTTTAAAATTCCGCTATAAGTTCACGATTTTTTTCTGTGCTAAAAAAACAAGCAAACTTACAATAGTAGTATAGTAGTATTTTTTTACCAGCAAATACGAAAGTCGAAAATTGGTGGTTGTGCGCATCTATTCAGTGTCGCAGACTAAAATTTCAAAAAAAGCTGTTGGGGTCCAATTGAAATTGAAAAATAAACGCATAAAATTAATATATTACTACTGAAAGTCAACCAATTATGATCAAAAACCAACAACTATTAAAAATATTAATGATTTTGGAGGTAGTATGACAAAATTTTGATAAATACAAAAAAAGTATAATAAAAATAACGACGCCTACGTAAACAAATGTCACAACAAACAAACGGTACGAACTAGGAGTAGAAATTTAACTAATGCAATTGTTTTCTAAACAAATTTATCCCAAATTTTCATAATACATCTCTGTTTTACTTTTTGGTCCAACCTTTATCTCAAAGGTAAGCGATGTATCGACGGTTCGAATCCAGTCAAATCCAATATATGGATTTACTGAATTAGAATTACAGAACCGAGAAGTATTGATATAATATATCCTTCAAAGGACAGTAAATGCACTGGATATATCAATACTTTAAAAAAAAATATTTCAATATTTTAAATATAACAATATTTCTAAAACATTTATTTTATTTATTTGATAATTTAACAACAACAATGCTATGTATTTTCATTCTGGAATGAACTGTTTCGATGATTGATAGGTAGCAGAATACGAATAAGTCAGGTGAAAAAAATTGTTTAGCCGTAGGAAAAGAATTAGAAACGTTGAATTCATTCTATAGAAAACCATATAAACCTCCAACTGACAGATATCACACATACATTCAAATGAATATTAGTGTTAAATAACCGGGTCAGGTAAAAAAAAACAGCGAAATCTCCGTTTGCCAAAGATCTTATTAAGATCAAGAAATCAAAAAAAAGACGATTCAGTAAGGGAGAAAATGTTGAATCAGATTTCAATGTTAAATCTAACGATGAATCTGCTTCGAAAAAGAAAAAATCCGATAACAAACAGTCATTTTAAATTGAAAGACCTCCAAGCCCCAAGGTTGTAAATTTACAACCAAACATTCCCTATTAAATTAATACTATTTTTGGCATTTCAGAACATATTATAAATTTTGGCTTTTAAAACACTCTAATGGCAAGTCGAAAGTTGTATCTAAAGCTGAATTCAAAAATTTGAGTAAAGCTGAATTCAAAAATTTGAGTAAAACTGAAAAGAAGAAGTTAGAAAAAAACTACTCAGATGAAGTTGAAAACTACATCTGCAATTTAAAATTACCAACAGTAAGAACTCAAATTAAGTTGCAGCATGTGTTCAATACAATTAATGTATTAGTTTTTACAGGAACTGGTAGAGTACTTAGAGAAATTAAAAGCGGAAGAGACCGAAAATGCTGATGATTCGGATGAAACATCTAGTGAGAAATCGAGCAGTGACGACGAATAGATAAACAAAACGCTTTCTTCAGGTTGTGACTAATAAAAGTAGTAGATAAATAAATAAAAAGGGTAAACGAATATTTTTTATAAATTATTTTATTTTTATTATACAGAATTATACAGGATTCGGAGAAAAATGGATGTTGTTGTTACTCTCAGAACCAATACTTGAACTCCAAACAAATGATTCTGATGGGTTTGCATAGTACTCTATAGATTCGAAATTGTTATAGTGTTGAAATGGATTGTTTTTGTAGTAATGGACGATATTATTTTTTCGATTTAACTCTGTTTCTGGCTCTAAACACTGAACCGATTAATTGCTTGTATTATTTTATGTTAATTACGATTTTAAAATTTTAGAAAAAGAAGAAAAATCTTACAAGAGTTTATTATTGTATATAAAAATCAGATGTTAGATATATTTTTTAGTTTCAGAAAAACGACCTGAAAATGAATAACAAGTTCGAAATTAGTTGTCACAATCAAATAATAAAAAAAATATCACAATAAAAAGAAAGTTTTCTTAAATAAAAAACTCAAATATAGTAAAACAAATGTATCAATATTAATTAATAATTGACAAAATTTACCAAATTGCAAACAAATCCTGCTTTGGTCAGCCTCCACCAGTGCAAAGCGCAAAGCAGATTTGAAATTAATAAATTATTGCTATCAAATTTTACTTTACTTTTTAATTTTAATTTTACTTAAAGTAGATTTGATATTAATAATTTGTTAAAAAAACTAACTATTTTTGAGCGACCAATATGAATATAATATATATTCGAATTGTTCACGAAAAGTAGTAACGTTAGTAAAAATAAATGCAATAAAAATTTACATCAATGTTAATTAATTTCCACCAGTGATAAGCGCAAAGCAGATTTGAAATTCATAAAAAATTTAATAAATTTATTTACAAAAATTTTCATAAATGCATCAATAAAGAAATTTTTTTTACAGATTTATATTGTTTTATTCATAAATTATATGTATTGTATGTATTTTATATTTGTTTGCAGTTTTATTCATAAATTATATAGTACTGTTGTTGTGTTTGGTTCTACATAGGACATTCATTTGTTTGTTCTGAAACTGCAAATATAATATATTTCGGTTAATATATTTTTTTTTTTAAATTGTGTTTGATTTTAAAATATATTTTACTTTTCTGCTTGGTTTTTTATTTAAAATAATCTTGAACAAGCGATTCTATTTGTACACAAATTTGTTTAGTGCAGAATCCTACATATTTCTAGCGAATATCTCGCTGTTTGTACTTTTTACTTCGGTTTTTTAGTATTGATATTTCATAACTTCACACGTTTGCTGCCGAGCAACATATTCAAAACGATTTAACTACAAAACAACTAGTTGTTGGAAGCGAACGTGTTAAAGCATATAAAAGATTCGTAATGGAAACAATTTTTATTGGGTCATGCGAGGGGTTCGATAAAATGCTGTTTTTTAAAACAAAAACAACTCTATTAAATAGAGTAAACGTGCTATTTTTAAAGAAATTTTTTTTTAATTTTTATTTAAGAACTTATCCACAATGCGAGTGAAAAGCAAATCTGAGAAAAAGATTAGATGAGAGAAAAAAAAATTACATAAGAAAAATAATGATAATGCAGTCTATCGGCATAGTCAAAAAATTGTTAATATACAACGAATAATAAAACAGAGAAAAGATGTTGAAAAAAGGGAAAAAGAGAATCAACAAAGACAATCAACAAAGAAAAGAGAAAAAGAGAATGAACAGAGAAAAGAGCGTCTTGCTGAAGAAAGGAAGGATGCAAAATACAGAGAAAAAGAGAATCAACAAAGAAAAGAGCGTCATGTTGAAGAGAGGGCCGATGTAGAAAAAAGAGAATCAACAAAGAAAAGAGCATCTTGCTGGAGAAAGAAAGGATGCGAAAAACAGAGAAAAAGAGAATCAACAAAGAAAAGAGCGTCATGTTTAAGAGAGGGCGGACGTAGAAAAAAGAGAAAAAGAGAATCAACAAAGATAAGAGCGTCATGTTGAAGAGAGGGCGGACGTAGAAAAAAAAAAAAAAGAGAATCAACAAAGAAAAAAACGTCATGTTGAAGAGAGGGCGGACGTAGAAAAAAGAGAATCAACAAAGAAAAGAGCGTCATGTTGAAGATAGGGCGGACGTAGAAAAAAGAGAAAAAGAGAATCAACAAAGACAAGAGCGTCGTGTTGAAAAGAGGGTGGATGTAGAAAAAAGAGAATCAACAAAGAGAAGAGCGTCATGTTGAAGAGAGGGTGGACGTTAAAAATCGTCAAAAGGAAAATTTGAAAAGAAAAATAAAACGATATGATAAGCAATACAGACATCTCGAAATGGCTGCTAATCTTACATATCAAAGGAAGAAAAGATCTTCTATTAAAAAAAGAGTGGTCGAAAAAGTTATTGATCGTAAAGCAAAGCAAGAAAGGCGAAAAAACCTAACGCTTCGCAATAAAGAAAACGAGGCAGAACGTCTTCGTAAACGATCACTAAGAATAAATGATATATGTGCTTTTCGCGAAAAACACATTTTTCATTTATAAAAGATTAATTATTAAAGATGAGCTTGATAAAAAGTCAAATGTTGCAAAAGCAGCAAAAGAGCAATTGCTTTTTATTAAAGAAATTCGTCAAGTGCCAAAATATATATGTTGCTGTTGTATGGGTCTTTTCTTTAAAAAATCTGTACAACAACAACATAGCTAAACATGGCTAAACATGGCTAAAACAATTAAAGCGTTCAATAAAAAGACTAAATTCGAACAAATTGAGAGCGATTCAGAGTTTATAAAAACTTTCGTTGGATATAACTCTGATTATATCTGTAAAACATGCAACGTCAATATTCAAACAGGAAAAATACCATTAACCCATCCAAATTGTGGATTAACATTTAAAAATGTAGATCAATCAACATCAATATTAAATCCACTAGAAGTGCGAATGATATCGCCTATATTGGTTTTCCTAAACACACGTGAGTTGATGTTTTATATGATAAATCCACAACTCGGTTTAAAAGGATCAGTGCTTAATATTCCTATCGAGGTGAATGAAATGACGCAAGTTTTACCAAGAGAATTCGATGATCTCTCAGTGATACAAATCAAGTTGAAAAGACACTTGAACCACAAATCGGAATATATGTTCGAAACTGTTAGTCCATCCAAAATTATGAACGCTTTAAAAATTCTTGTAACAAAACCACTCTATATAAAAAATAATATAACAATAAACGAAAACGCCTTTAAAAATTGCGTTGAACAAAACTGTGAAGAAACAATCAATTTTGTATTAAACTAGGCGGACTTACAAGAAATGGATCAAGATAACGAAGTAAAAGGTGAAAAACTAAGTTTAAATCCTTTATTAATCACCACAGTTACGAATGTTGCTGAAAATATTATCAAAACTCAATGTAATCAAATTGAAACAATGGATGAGGATGACTTTTATATGGATGAGGAAGATATAAAGAACTTCGAACGGATAGAAAATATATTCATCGAGAACCAGGAACATCCAGAACACGATATGAATTGCCAAAAGGTAATGGTTAGAAAAGATGTAAATCTTCAAAAATTATTAAATGAAAGAAATTTAATAAAAATTATTACTCCTGCAGTCAAATTCTGTAACTGTGAAGCGGTGAAGTGATAAAAATTTCTTCGTTTCTTTTCATTAAAAAACTTATCACTTCACCGCTTCACAATTACAGAATTTGGCTGCTGGTCAGGGCAAAAAACCTATATCTCCCAAAATTTTTGAGCATTATGAGGAATTAGCATTTCCTCAATTAACAGGTGGAGAGTTTTACGTGTACGATGAAACAATTTCCATGACGAAGAAAATAAAATTTTAAATTAAACATCATGACCGTAGGTATTGTACACCCAAATCTGTTTTGTTTAAAGCTTGATTGAAAAATGAAAGCAATTTAAACAGCGCTATCATAACTACTCTTAGAAAGGTTTATAAGCCTCAGCTTATGACGGCAGCAGATGTTCGAGGCGAAAATAATATTCGCTCCCTGTGCTCAAATAATATGGCATATCAGTTCATGCCGAATATCAGATCAAGTCCTGCATATGCAGAAAAACAGGCAAACGAGCGTTGGCAATGATTCGACAATTTGGCTTACCTACATTGTTTTACACAATAACAGCCTGTGAATCCGCTTCACCAGAAGTGATCATACAATTAAAAATGAATGAACTGAGAAACCAGCAAGGTGCTGAAAAACATGAAAAAAGAATTACAGTTTCGGAAGCATTGGAAATGCAAAAAACGGATTCTGCTCTTCTGATTAGAAACGATCCGGTTTTGTGTGCAGAATACTTTAACAACCAATCGTCAGCATTCATAACGTACGTAGCAAATAAAAATGAACCATTCAAAGATAATTATGTTACAGATTACTTCAGAAGAAGGGAATATCAAATGAGAGGCTCACCGCATGATCATGGTATGCTTTATCTAAAGGATACACCTATTGCTGATTTTAAAACAGGAAAAAATTTTGAGGAAATTGAAAATTTTATATGATAAACATATAACATGCGAGTTTGATGAAACAAATCTATATATGGTTCGATATCATCAACATAGATGTAATCAAACTTGTTACAAGGGCAAGAATAAATCTGAGTGTCGATTTATGTTCCCCAAATTTGTTTGTCCAAAAACAAAAATACTATTACCAATTCCAAAAACACTACATACTGATGACATAAAAGAAATTTTAAAGAAAATAAAAGCACAAATGATTTACTACAGTAAAACTAGAATTACTGAATCATTTGAAACCATGCTTAGAAACTTAAATATAATAGAATCGCAATATATGGAAGCATTAAAATACTCCATAGATAAGCCGACTGTTTTTTTATAAAAGAATGAGTAATCAGTGAATAAATATAATAAAATTATTCGTGATGCATGTGAAGGTAACACAGATGTACAATTCATACTTGAATCGTATGCAGCTATTACGTATCTATTCCAGTATTGTTTAAAAAGTGATATTGGAATGGTAACCACCATGAAAGAAGCTGTAAAACAATGTAGGGAAAACGACAAAACAATGAGGGAGACATTACGATCATTAAGTAATGCCTTCATTAATCCTACTTTAATTTCGGCACAACAAGCCGCGGATGAATGTTTATCTCATCCGATGATTGCATTCAGCAGCAAAATGTTTGAAATCATCGAATTTTCGATCTTCGATAATTTATCATAAAAATCGATGATTTGGTATGTTGGACAGTTAAAAAAAGTAAAATTTCAAAGGAATTATTTTTCGATTCGATGGTGAAGGTGATGTGAAGAGGTAGTGATAACCCAACATTTTGCTGCAGCCTAGATGAGCAATTTATTAATACGAATTTGCCAAATAAACAAATTGTCCTTAAAAAATCCGAAAGAGAATTAGCTGAGATGGCAGACGATAGTACTAATGTTGCTAGAGAGGAATATATAGAGCAATACAGTAAACGACCAAATCAACTTGAACATTTATGCTTAGCTGTTTTTGCAGTATGGAATACAAAAAAACGTTCGTATACAAAGAATAAAACAGACGATTACGCCCCACAAGATAGCGATAATAGCGATGGTGAAGACCAAGATAAACACAAAAGCATATATATGAATGAGCCAATGTATGAAAAAAGAAAGAAAGCACGCATTATTAGATACTGTTATTTTAAAAAGGAAAAGGATGCAGAAAATTATTACAGAGAACAAATTATGCTTTTCTTACCCTGGCGAAACGAAGAAGAAGAGCTCGTACATGCTGATTGTAAAGAAATTTACAAAAGAAATTTAAAAACAGTTATTCCAAAATTCGAAGAATACAATAAATATTCTGATGAGGAGCTGCAAGAGATAAAAGATCAAGCAGAAATTGAAATGTTTGAGTTTGGTCAAGAGGAAATTCAGGAGTTTAAAAAAATGAATTGCCAGAGGATGAAAAAATAGATATTTTTAAACAACTCGGCATCAAAAGCACAACAGACACAATATATGAAAAACAAGAATTTCAAATTTCAGCCCCACCTCGCATCGATCCCGTTGATTTACTAAAGCTAAATCAAAGATTAAATGAAAAACAACGGGAATTGATAATGCATATTTTACATTCTTTTGAAAATGGTGTAAAAGATGAAAAATTAACTGTGCTTGGGTATGCTGGAACAGGAAAAAGTTACTTCATCAATTGTTTATATCAAACAATGACTTTGATAACATTCGAGGTGGAGATAAAGGAGAAATAAAAGTGTTATTAACAGCTCCAACTGGGATAGCTGCTTTTCTTATAGGGGGGTACATGTCATAGTGCATTTAGTTTGCCAACTAAACGAATGATTTTGGGGCAAAAATCATTATTAAATCCAGATACAGCAAACACAATACGTGCAAAATTGAGGCATATCGAGATTATTGTGATTGATGAAGTATCAATGCTATCAAACACAATGTTGTATTATATAAACAGCAGGTGTCAGCAAATTTTTGGTAGTGATGCGCCATTTGGTGGGAAATGTGTTGTTTTGGTTGGGGATTTTCTTCAACTACCTCCTGTAAAGGCACCAGCAATATTTGAAGAACCAAAAAGTGACTTAATACAAGAATATTGTTTAATGTTCTTGTGGCAAGAATTCAAGTTGTTTGAATTCACAGAGGTTTTGCGTCAAAAGAATGAAAAATTCATTGACGCTCTAATCCATTGTGCATTTTCTACAATGACAAAGGAAGATGTAAAACTCATTCAAACACGTATATGTAATCACGCTAATGTGCCTAACAACGCCATCCGATTATTTTATAAAAACGAAGATGTTCGAAATTATAATGAAACACGAATTTCCAACAGTACTGAAATACTACACATTGTGGAAGCAATTGACACTATAGACAAAAAATTTCCACCTCCAAAACTAAATATGATGTTAAAAAAATATCGTGAGAACGATATTGCCGAATCCTATGTTCCATTTGAGCTCAAAGTGAAAATCGGTATCAAGTACATGATTGTGACAAATTTAAATAAGCGTGATGGTCTAGTAAATGGAGCTGTAGGAACCCTACAGCACATTACTTTTGACCTAAAAGATTCAAAAAAGCCCATCATTTTGTGGTTAGCTTTCCATAATTCAAATGTCGGTAAAGAAGAGAAAGCACCGTTTCTTGAATTTATGAAGCAAAATGGTATCGAATTAAATTGTGTACCAATTCAAAAAACGAAAACCACAATAACGTCTACGCGAGCTTTTAAAGAGATACACGTTGCATATCGTCACCAGTTTCCTGTCGTTCCAGCAGAAGCCATCACAATTCACAAATCACCGGGCTCAACTATGCAACAAGTCTGTTTAGATTTTAGAAAAAAGCAGCCTGGTTTAACAGCTGCTCTAAATTACGTTGATCTATCACGTTGTGACATCGAGGGACTCTTTATTTTGGGCGATTTTGAACCACCCAAAAAAACAAAAAGCAAAAAGGAAAACAAATTTATAAAACAAATGGAATTCTTGAAAACGGAAAAAAAATTACAATTGAGTTATTACAATTTGGATAATAAACTGGGAAAAAGAATAGTTTATCATAATGTAAATTCATTTCAAAAACATAAGGACGATGTTTTGAATGATATTTGGTATTGGAAATCAGACATTATTATTATGGCTGAATCTAATGTAATAAATGTAGATGAGTCTGAAATACCAAATAATTTTAAGCTACTAGCACCATTACCTGAAGACAATATAATTAAGTTAAAATCAAGAGGATTAGTAATTCTGTCAAGAGATAAAAGTGATTTACAAAATCTCTCACCACTAAGCATCGTGGAAGGCAGAAATGACGAAACTGAACACAATTGGCATATCGACTTGAGAACATTTATAATTGACGGACATTATTTCATAACTGGATATAAATCCCCCCATACACCAAATTTAATCTTTCTTCAAGAATTACGAAAAAAAAATAAATGCAGCCCCCGCTACATATTTTACAACAATCATAGGAGATTTTAATTTTAATATGAAAAAACAAAATAGTTTGAGTAATATTTTGCTAAATTTAAATTTTAATAATCAACTATCAAGTGAAGCATCTACAACAGATGCTAACACTCAAATAGATATTGTATTTTCAAAATCTACGGAAGGATTTGGGGGGACTCGTGCATCTTTTTTTTCAGACCACTTTTCCTTATACTACCAAACTCGAAAATATAACAATGAACCAATTAAAGAGGAGAACTTTAATAAGGAATTCGAGAATGGTCAGATAAAAAGTATAAATAAAATGAAATTAGAAAATGAGCAGAAGGATATTAATATGCCAATTGTGAACTCTAGGGCTAAATATTTAGCAAATATTGAGCAAGATACTAGAGAGCAAAACATTTTAGAAAATGTTAACGACAATAGGAAACGAAAAGTTACGACAATTAAGGAGCAGAAACCAAATAAACGGTTTTCCATAATGCTCCCATTGGAATCTTCTGCTTATTTGGATAATTGTCTACAAGATATAGTGGTGGATCCATTATATTATAAATCAAATTGGAATCTGTTTAATCTTTGTCCATACAATTCATTTGCACATGGGCTGCTCACTTTATTAGAAACAAACTGTGAGTTTTTAGAAGCTGCTATTAATAGTGCTGATAGATTGTATGGAATTTTACTTATTTTAAGGAGAACAAAGAACAGAAAACAACGGCATACATCATGGATTCAATTTTTAAGCAAAATTATGATTGAAAAAAATGTTTTCGAAAGAAAGTTCATTCAAATTGAAACAAGTAATGAATATAAAATGGAAGCTGATATGACAGACATCGCTTTTGATTTATTAAATTTAAATTCATATGAAATTATATCATCTTGTTTGGACGAAAATTGCACTAGTATAATACAAAACAGAGGAATAAAAATAATAGTTCTTCGTATCGAAACAGAAAAATTAGAGTGTTTTCAACAGCTAATTAAATGTATATAAAACAGGAACAGTTATAATACAAAATGAAACCTATAAAAAATCAAAACAAAAAAGTGTGTTACCTGCGATACACCCTGAATTTACTGAAGTGCGTTTGCAAGATATACCAACAACGTTGCAATTAAAAGGAAAAAATTATCATTTCAACTATTTAATTCATTTAATAGATCGTCATTTCATTAGTTATTTTTATAGCAAAGAGAAATTTATTCAAATTGATGATGTTTCCAACAGAAATAAAGCAACGTTTGTTGAAGGAACTATAAAAATTAGACCAAAACTAATTCTTTATTCCATTTACAAAACGTAATCTATTTATACAAACAAAACAAGTCAAATGATTGCAATTCATACTAGATAAGACAATTGCACATGAAAATTTAAATATAATTCCAAATAAGAGGAAAAATAGTTCATGTTTAGGAGCAGACCTCATTAAAAAAACGGCTATTGGGTCAGATACTAATGCTGTATCTCTGATGATGACCAAAGCAGGTCGAAACCCAAAGATTAAAAACAGTCAAAATTAAATAAATACCCGAAGTAATCAAAAAAAAAATATAAAAAAATTAAATAAACAGATATTGGGAATGAAGCACTAAAATTAAGTTGGACGAACAATGAAAAAATTTTTACTCATAGAATTTGAGTTAATATGCAAAGATAATACTTTGATATATTATAGCTAACTTTATTCTCTATTATTCATGGGGCAAAGGATAATTTTTTTTTTAAATTTTTTTTCTGGATTACGTCGCTTTCCGGGCTCAATAACCTACATAACGCTCTTGGTATATAAATAGCTATTGCATACAAACTTGGATCACATAAGTAAAAGTATATATTTCATTTCGAATGCACCCTTAGTAAAATTTTATCGAAGACACACTCCATTTTACCATAAAAAGAAAATTAGAGAGAATAGTATATTTTTCTACAAGAGATGAAAACGCTGCTTTTTCTTAAGTGAAAATTAAAAAAAATAGACCAAATAACATTCCGTTTTCATGGTTTTTTTTCTTTTAAAAACTTGGTAAAATTATGTGAAAAACGATAGCAACTATAATTGTTATTCTTTTTACACTAGTGGAAAAGGGCAATTAAACAGGGGAAAAAAAGAAAGAGAAAAATAGACTTTTCATATGCTATCATAGAAAAATAAATTTTAGAAAAAATAACTATAAACGGGTCATCCAATTTTTTTATTAGTGAATCAACCGCTTATTTCAACAGTTTAAAAAGTTTAAAGTGTAATAATTTAAAAGTTAAAGTGAAAATTAAATATATGTAACAAAATGAATAAGGAAAATACACAAAATAATACACAAAATCAAAACGAGTAAGCGAATTTTTTTTTCAATATTTAAATTTAAATTTTTCATTTAAAAAATGTTTATGAAAAATTTTAGCGTCCCGTGGGACGCCTATACTATGTTTCATAAAACATTCACAAAAATTTTTATATTTTTAATAAAATGAACTTAAATTAATATTTGCATTATATGCTTTTGCAAATATTAAATTAAAAATATAAAATTTTTTATGAATGTTTATGAAACATATTATAAGCGTCCCACAACAATTTAAAAGGACGC
Organism: Diogma glabrata; assembly: GCA_963693315.1. Taxonomy (NCBI): domain Eukaryota; kingdom Metazoa; phylum Arthropoda; class Insecta; order Diptera; family Cylindrotomidae; genus Diogma; species Diogma glabrata. Next base: position 32,553 of record CAVNZG010000323.1, read on the forward strand.
TAAAAATTTTCATAAATTTTTTTTTTTTAATTTTACAACGATCTAACTTTTTTTTTAAAAAATTTAAAATTAATAATAATTAATTGAATTTATTTTTTATTTCCTATGTGCATATAAGATAAACAGATCAAAACTGTTCCTTTTACTAAATTTTCTTAATTTACCCTAAAAATTCTGGGGCCCTATTCCCGAACACATAAATGTGAATTTGGACAATATTGTGAAGTTTGAATTACATAACATTAATCTGTAACCGTAACGATTTTATAATAAACGATTTTCACAATATTGTCTAAATTGAGTTTAGATAAGGGGACCAGATTATTTTCAAAACAAAAGATGACACTTTTTTGTCAATATATAATATAAGCAATATAAATATATAATATAAAAATTCGGCAAAATTAAATAAAATTTATTAAATAAAATTTATTAAATAAAATTTATTAAAAATTATTAATTAAATTTATTTAAACATTGAATTATTTCGCAAAAAAGGACATATATTATCTTATGCATGCATATATTTGGATGACTTATGGGTGGTGCTTATGGAATTCTTTCAATATGGTTTCATTGGACTCTTTTAAAATGTCTGTGCTTGATTATTTTCGTTTATTAAAATAAACTGAGACTGACTTGTCTCAACACATTTAATTGAAATTTGAGTCTTTTTAATTGTCCGTATATCATTACTTAATAAATAAAAATACACTTTTCACCGATGCGTTTGGTCCTGGTAGACCAAAAAGGAATTCTAATAATGTACTTTTTCACTTAGGATTAAATTCATCAGAGAAAGTGACGAATTCAAAGAGTTGAATTCAAGTCATTAACTATTAACTCATTTTTTTCGCTTACCTTTACAAATTTTTTTCCTCGGTGTTTAATATTGACTCTAACTTGTCATTTGAGCCTCGATTTAATTTTGTCCTGGATCTTAAACGTTTCACTTTGCATTTTAAAAACATGAATTTTTCCTGAACTCTATCATCATCAATCTTATTATTAGCAACTTCGGTTTTAAAATCTAAAAAAAATGAGGAAATTAGAAATATAATTTATATTTATAAACAAAATTGATTCACTTACTGTTAAACCACTATCTTCCAAACATTTATTTTCAAATGTTCTTTCAATAATCGAATTCTCACTTACAATTACATTTTGATAATCTACAATTTGGTGTAAGTCCTTAACAATTTGTGATGAATTTTCATCATCTTTTTCACCGGGTTGTTCTTCGAGATTTTCCATGCTATCATCCTCAACTTCATCATCTTTTAATTCAATTAGATCCAAATTATGCTTTAAAGTTGCAAAATTAAAATATCGTATCAATTCTAACCGGATTTCCATTAAAGGTGTTCCCCTTTTTCAAATTCTTTGCACAATTTAAAACATCTCGCACATAAGGAACTTGCGCTTTCTTCTTTTAATTACCCGTTAAAGATTGTAGAAATTATATAGGCTGGACAATTCATTAATTGGTGTCTGGGAATAAAAAGTTTTATTTTCAAAATAAATGAGATACAGTATTACAAACCCACTTACCCGTTTATTAAAAAAATTAATTCCAGTTTGTAAATGCACTTTAATTACAGATAAAACAAAATTTATTTGTTCCCAGTCACCACGTTTTATTGTTGCAGTATTTTAATTCTTTTTAAAAATAAAAATTGGACTATATTAAAAAATAAAATTGATTTATGCTATTTTTTAATTAAAAATTAAAGCATTTGTTTGATAAAAATAATAATAATAACAATAAATTAATTAATTACCTGTTGAAAATATTAACCGCACAATAAAAAAAAATGTCTGAATGATGAAATCACTGTATTTGATTTGAATATAACTTGTATAAAATTTGTACTAAAAATATTTTACAGTGTATTCTTTTTGACTAACACAGAATATTAAAGGTGAATTCTTAGTTTGCAAACAAATTTATTAGTGTCGACACTCGATACAAAATTTGAATTATAGTGTATTCTTTTCGGCTGTACCGAACAAATTTCAGTTCAGTTCCAACACCGAATGATTTTTTTTGTACTCAAATTCATTCCAAAAGAATACAAAATTCGATAATTCGGTGTTGGAACTTGTTCGGTACAGCCGAAAAGAATACACTATTAGTATCGTAGAAATTAGTGGTGTAATTTTGTTTAGGATTTTTGTTTGTTTATCATTTTTGGGATATTTTGGGATATTAATGTTTGTATACAGGTATAATATTATGAAAATATTATTATGTGAAAAAAAAATCAGCCAATTACAATCAATCTGAATTATATTTGGAATGAAAAAAAGATTTTAACTTGTGAATGTAATCATTTTTTTGTACTGTGCGGAGACAGTTTAAAAACTTATTTTTTGTCCATACACGATACAGTTCAAAATAATATACTATACACAGCCCATAGAGAGTAATAGTGTATTCTTTGGGAACTGTACCGAGTAAGTTATTAAGCTGTCATCGCACAGTACAACAAAAAATCAGTACAATTACAATTCTAATTTTATTCAATTTCAAATATTAATTGATATTTTCAAATATTAATGAAAAATAAACAAATCATTTTTTTTCGAAAAATAATTTTCATAATATTGTACCTGTTATACAAATAAACAAAATCCCAAAATGATGAAAAACAAAAATTACAAAAAGAAAATAACACAAAATAATACAAATTTCGATAATTTTGTCATATATATTAAAATTAATAAAAAATTTACATTTTTTTAAGCAATGGTACCAGCAATAAAAAAATAGCCAAATGTATTCAAGAATACATAGAATACGAAAGAGGACACATTAATGAAAAAGAAATAGAATTTCTCGAAAAAATTAAAAATTATAAAAATGACGAAATCATTATTTATAAATATAAAATTGAAATTAAAACGGATGATTTAAAAACTTTGCTGAAAGATACCTGGCTAAACGACAATGTCATTAATTTTTATATTAATTTAATAGTCGAAAGAAGCGAAATTAATTTTTGTGTTGACCAGCCAATAGTATATGGTTTCAACACCTACTTTATGACAAATTTGTTATTAAATGGATTCAACAGCGTAAAGCGCTGGACCAAAAAAATTGATATTTTCAATTTTAATATTATTATAATACCAGTGCACATTAAAAAATTACACTGGGCACTGGCTGTGATAAATTTCAAAACCAAAACTATTAAATACTATGATTCGATGGGACAACCCAATGATGAAGTTTTAGAAACGTTATTTAAATATGTACAAGAAGAAGCACTAGACAAAAAAAATCCAAATATGATATGCATGACTGGACAACAGAAAATGTAATGGATATACCACGCCAGCAAAATAAAGATGACTGTGGTGTTTTTGTGTGCATGTTTGCGGAAAACATAGCTAAAAATACAGATATCACATTTTCACAAAATGATATTCCACTATTACGAAAAAAAAATGGTTTATGAAATCGCAATTAGAAATTATGAAATCGCAATTAGAAAATAAGAAAACAGTTATTTACGTTATTTTTTTATGTTATATGTTTTTTTCATTTATGTTATTTTTTTCATTTATGTTATTTTATGTTATATGTTTATAAATTTTTTATGTTATATATTTTATAAATTTAATTATTTTTTTATTTAATGTGAAATAGTATTTTTTATTAATTATAGGTGATATTTGTTTAAGTTTATTTAGAAAAAATTTATATTTTTTATATTATATTATATTTTTTATACATGTATGTATGTATACATGTATGTGTCTGCCGGCCGTCATTACCTACAAAATCTAGAAAACCACTGGAGGGATTTTAAACATTTTTTATTTCTAAAAATAGGTATACTCAGGGAACAGGTCATAAAGGACGCTGTGTTCGATAACTGTACCGCAAGTGTGTCAAAAAAATCATTATGTGGATTAAAGTTAGCAAATTTTCATATTTTTGGCCTAAAAAACGTTCGTTTTAAGTGATTACGAGTAGGAACATTGAATTTGGAGAAATCTTAATGGTAAGTATTGGTATGTGAGAATTATTGCTTTAGAAGTTTGTCAAAAAAATGTTGTCAAGTGTGTCAAAAGAAAGATTATTTATTTTTTTAACCAAGTTTTTGAAAAAAATGAAATTAATTATTTGTATGACATGAAATTTTATTATTATTGAAAAGAATTATGGTATTATAAGTTTGTCAAAAAAATGTTGTCAAGTGTGTCAAAAGAAAGGTTTTTATTTATTTTTTTACCATTTTTTTTTTAAAATAAAACTACTTATTTGTATGACATGAAATTGCTTCGATCTGAAAGACCTAAGTATTACATTCATGAGCTCAAAGTGAAATTCTTACACCCACTTTTTTTTTACATTTCTCGACGTTTTAGGACCTCATGATTCTAAAAAAGCAAAAAAAAAATGTATGTCTGTCTGCCGGCCGGCCGGCCGTCATTATGTACGCTGCAGCGAAAACCGCTGGAGGGATTTCAAACATTTTTTTTTCTAAAAATAGGTATACTCAAGTGACAGGTCTGAAAGGACGCTGTGTTCGATAACTGTACCGAAAGTGTGTCGAAAAAATCATTATGTGTGTCAAAAATAGCCAATTTTCATATTTTTGGCTTAAAAACGTTCATTTTAAGTTATTACGAGTAGGAACATTACGTTTGGAGAAATCTTGATGGTAGGGATTGGTATGTGAGATCAAAAACTAGATTATTGCATTAAAAGTTTGTCAAAAATATGTTGTCAAATGTGTCAAAAGAAAGATTTTTATTTATTTTTTTACCTAATTTTTTGGAAAAAAAATAAAATTAATTGTTTGTTTCAAATGAAATTTTATTATTATTATTGAGAATTATGGCATTATAAGTTTGTCAAAAAAATGTTGTCAAGTGTGTCAAAAGAAAGATTTTTATTTATTTTTTACCCAATTTTTTGGAAAAAAATAAAATTGTTTGTTTCAAATGAAATTTTATTATTATTATTGAGAATTATGGCATTATAAGTTTGTCAAAAAAATGTTGTCAAGTGTGTCAAAAGAAAGATTTTTATTTATTTTTTACCCAATTTTTGGAAAAAAATAAAATGGTTTGTTTCAAATGAAATTTTATTATTATTATTGAGAATTATGGCATTATAAGTTTGTCAAAAAAATGTTGTCAAGTATGTCAAAAAATGATTTCATTTATTTTTTATCCAATTTTTTGGAAAAAAAATGTAGCTGTTTGTATGACGTAAATGTAATTGAAAATGAAATTGGACACGGAAATTTTTGAATTTGTTAGTTTTTGAAATATTTTTGGAATTTTGAAATAGTTTGTATTTTTGATTTTGTAATAATTTTTGCAATATCTTTAGATATTCAGGAAAAGTTTTAATTTTTGATTTTGTAAGAATTTTTGGAATATTTTTAGAATTTTGAAAAATTTTTATTTTTTGATTTTATTATAATTTTTGGAATTTTGAAAAAAATTTCAATTTTTGATTTTGTAATAATTTTTGCAATATTTTTAGAATTTTGGAAAAAGTTTGAATTTTTAAGAATTTTTGGATTATTATTGGAATTTAGAAAAAGTTTAAATATTTGATTTCATTCTAATTTTTGGAATATTTTTGGAATTTTGGAAAAGGTTTCAAATTTTGATTTTGTTATAATTTTTGCAATATTTTTAGAATTCTGAAAAAAATAGAATTTTTGAATTTTATATGCATATATATATATATATTTTTTGAAAAAAGTTTCGTTTTTTGATTTTGTAAGAATTTTTGGCATATTTTTAGAATTTTGAAAAATTTTAAATTTTTGATTTTATTATAATTTTTGGAATTTTGACACGGAAATTTTTGAATTTGTTGTAGTTTTTGAAATTTTTTTGGAATTTTGAAAAAGTTTGTATTTTTGATTTTGTAATAATTTTTGCAATATTTTTAGAATTTCGGGAAAAGTTTTAAATTTTGATTTTGTAATAATTTTTGCAATATTTTTAGAATTTTGGAAATGTTTGAATTTTTAAGAATTTTTGGAATATTATAGGAATTTAGAAAAAGCTTAAATATTTGATTTCATTCTAATTTTTGGAATATTTTTGGGATTATAAAAAAGTTTGATTTTATTCATTTTAACAATATTTTTGGAATTTTGATTATAATTTTCTGGCAACGTATTAATGTTTCGTGTTAGTTTTGTAATAAATTTTTAAACAGAGATAAAAAATACTTGTACTTTAACAACGAGTTATGTTTGATATACATCGCTGCCCAAAACTAAAAACCATGTCCTCGTGAAAGGTTTTTGCCGAAAACTATATCAAAATCCTTTACCCAGACCGAAGTCTTGATATCTCAGAGCTGTGAGATTTTAGCCCCTCCATATTTTTCAATGTTCAAATCCATTCCATTCAGTAGACACCAGTTGTATAAAGTTAAGAGTTTGTGTTGCAGTGTATAGGCTTTGGACATTGACCTAATGACTTTATATATTTTCAAGTTGTCAGCATATAAAGAAAATTCACAATCTCGGAATAATAATGTGAGATCGTTAATGAACAGTAAAAATAAGAAAGGACCCAAATGACTGCCTTGAGGTACAGAGGATGTAACCTTGATTGCCGTGAATGTTTGACCTTGAAATTTTACGACCTGATGTCTATTTGTCAAATAAGATTCTATCCACTACAAGAGTTTGCCCCTAATTCCATATTTTTTAAGCTTACAAATTAATAAAGCATGATCTACCTTATCAAAGGCCTTAGATAAGTCTGTGTAATTAGCATCAACTTTTAATAATCAAATTTTATTTTAAAATGTACATATATATTTTTTAAGCAACTTCTTATTTGCTTGGGCTATTGTTAATTGCATTTTCCTCATTTACATTGGCAGTTCAATATCCCCGATTAAAGTATTTTTATCCCGATTAAAGTATTTTTCACCCGATTAAAGTATTTTTCGCCGCAATTCTTTGCTTTCTAGCTGCCGTAGCTTTAAGGTTGAGGAAAAACGGTTGCAAGTTCCTATTACATCGGCCATGGATCCTTCAGACGACGATGTCGCAACTCGAAAATATTCCTTCACGGAAGAAGAGCTTTTAACTCTAGTGAATAAACGTGCTAGAGCCTTTATGGCCGAAGCTAATGAAGCGCAAGGAACATCTGCAACCTATGTTGAAAGACCTCAAAATGTTTTCCCGTCTTGTTCTTCGGAACCCAAATTTCAAGAGGCAATACAAATTAATCCAATTCCAATTAAAGTTCCTCCTCTCTGGAAAGATCAACCAGACACCTGGTTTACAATTTTGGAAGAGCAATTCCTAATTTCAAAAATTAAATCGCAAGATGCCAAATACGGTCATGTTCTAGGCATCATCATTACACGAGATATTTCTTCCATAATCTGGGACGTCCTTACTGCACCTAAGAAAGCAAATTCGTACGACCAGGTGAAATCCGCCCTTCTTCATCGTCTTATCTCTAGCACTACATATCGTATTATAAACGTGCTTAGAGGAATGGATCTCGGCGATTGTAAGCCCTCACAACTTCTCAGGTAAATGTCCCGTGAGGCACAAAAGGCTTTTTCTGAGGATGTACTCAAATTGCTCTAGGAAGAAAAACTTCCTGCCTCTGTGCGCACAGCACTAGCTGTGGTAAATCTCAATCTAACTACGACAGCCGAACTGGCTGATCGCGTCTACGCTGCTCATGTAGGAAATTCTATTATGGCAGTTACCTCAAATGCAAACAATTATGCTAATGAGATATCTTCTTTGACTGCGAAGTTCAATGAACCCCAGTCCTCTGTTCTCAAAGAAATCTCAGCGAATAATTTTAACAAAAGTAGAAAAAGGTCCAAGAACCGAAACTACAGTCGAGATCACACGCCTAGTCGATTTCGCTATCGCCCAAGATCTAGATCTAGGGTACAAATCTTTGATGGTGAATGTTACTATCACCACGAATTCCAGCAAAACGCAAAACGCTGTGACCCGAAGTGTAAGCACTTCAATCAACGCAGCCGAAATTCTTCTCCTACTCCTTCTACTTCAAAAAAATAGATGGCTCGTCACAAGTGGCGGCATGTGACAACAGCCAAACTCAGCTCCGTCTTCTCGTTTATGACCAAATTTCTCGAAAAATCTTTTTAGTCGATACTGGGGCCGAAGTGTCTGTTCCTCCAGCTACTGTGGAAGAAAAACTCTCTAAACTTTCTGATTTCCCACTCTATGCAGCGAACAACACAAAAGTCAGAACATTTGGTACACGATCCCTCGAATTAAATATTGGTCTCAGACGATCGTTCTGTCAGAACTTTATTATCGCGGACGTTACCATGCCTATACTTGGGGCTAATTTTTTAAATAAGTAAGGTCTCTTAGTGGGTATAAAAACCGACGACTTGTCGATCCACTTACCAACTTGTTCGCTATCGCTGAAATCTCCACTTTTCCAGTCCCCACTTTAACAACAATCGACAATTCTGTTGATCCTGCTGTCGTCAATATTCTAAGGAATTACAAAAATTTAGCTTCTGTAGGTGATCTTGCTTTACCGGTCAAACATAACGTTACACACGTTATCGAAACGCGTGGTCTTCCCATTTTTTCTAAGTACTGTAGACTAGCTCCGGACAAATTGGCGATAGCCAAGACCGAATTCGACACCATGCTGGCTCAAGGTATTTGTCGACCTTCTAGCAGCCCATGGTCATCCCCTCTCCACCTCGTCAAAAAGAAGAACGGCGAGTGGAGACCTTGCGGTGATTACCGTGCTCTTAATAATGTGACAACTCCTGATAAATATCCTATCCCTCATATTCAGGATTTTACTCAACATTTATATGAATGCAAAATTTTTTCAACTATCGATCTCGTTCGTGCTTATCATCAAATTCCTATTGATGAACACCACATTGCTAAAACAGCAATATCCACACCGTTCGGACTCTTCGAATTCGTTCGAATGACATTCGGATTGCGAAACGCTGCGCAATCATTTCAACGGTTCGTGCATTCATTACTTCGAGACCCTGACTTTTGTTTCATCTATATTGATGACTTCCTTATTGCTTCTAAGACTTTTGAGGAACACCTCACACATCTTCGAACTGTTTTCGAGCGTCTTTCAAACGCAGGTCTCATCATCAACGTTGAAAAATTTAATTTCGCAAAAACCCACGTTGACTTTTTAGGACATCACATTGACTCGACTGGAATCAAGCCGACTTTAGAACGTGTCGATGCGATCAACAATTTCGATCGTCCAGAAACCGTTAGGCAACTCCGTCGTTTTCTAGGTATGATTAATTTCTACCGTCGCTTCATACCTCACGCTGGTGGCAATCAAGCCATCCTTGATAATTTTCTTAAAGGTTCTAAAAAGAATGACAAACGAGTCATTCAATGGTCCGAAGACGCCATTCAAGCCTTCGACCTGTGCAAGCGGCAACTTGCATATGCAACAACTCTTGCCCATCCCTCGCACACTGCCCAACTTGTGGTAATGGTCGATGCTTCTGATAAGGCACTTGGCGCTGTAGTTCAACAAAATATTAACAACTATTGGACTCCTCTTATTTTCTTCTCTGTGCGACTTAATGAGTTGCAACAGATATATAGTGCTTATGATCGTGAACTTCTAGCAGCTTACTCTGCTATCAAACACTTTAGATATCTTCTTGAAGGTTCACACTTTACACCGATCATAAGCCTCTTGTTTATGCTTTGCCGCAGAACCCTGCAAAAGCAAGTCCTCGCCAATTCAGGCATTTAGATTTTATTAGTCAATTCACGACTGATATCCGACACATCTCTGGGATTGAAAACGTAGTTGCAGATACACTTTCTCGTATCGATCAACTATCAATACCAGAATGTATTAACTATAACGAAATTGCTGATGCTCAGTTCGATGACTGCGAACTAAAGGAATTAGTGGACACTAGTCCCACACTTTAATTCCGATCTTTTCCGTTAACTTTTGGACAATCTTCTTCTGGTAACGCTCGCCCATATATACCAAAGCAATTTCGTCAGTCTGTTTTCAATAGCCTACATAATTTATCCCATCCAGGGGTTAACAGTTCCGTCAAACTCTTTACGGACGGATAAGGTCATTTGGCCATCCATTAAAAAGCACGTTAAACAAATGGCACAGAACTGCCTGGCTTATCAAAAGGCAAAAGTTTCTAGGCACACACAATCTCCTTTGGGTAGCTATGCCCCAACTTCACAACGATTTTCCGAGATACATATGGACATAATTGGTTCGTTCACTTCCTACTTCTGAGAACAAACGTATTGTGTCACAATTATTGACCGCTATACTCGCTGGCCTGAAGCCATCCCCATCTCGGATATCACTGCTGAAACGGTAGCCTCAGCACTCTACTCTAATTGGATCGCTCGTTTCAGAGTTCCTTCAGTAATCGTCACTGATTAGGGCTCCCGATTCGAATCCAATCTCTTTTGTGAGTTGTCTAAACTTATAGGTTTCGAACGCAAACGCACTACTAGTTACAATCCTAAATGTAACGGTCTCATTGAACGTTGGCATCGGACACTCAAATCTGCTATCATGGCTTACGACAGGACAGACTGGACAAGGATATTACGTTCAATCCTACTTGGTTTACGAACCACTTTTCGTGAAGATTTCCAATCTTCATCTGCAGAACTAGTTTATGGTACGCAAATTCGTCTTCCTGGAGAATTTTTCAGCAAGAATTCAAATTTCATTCCACAATCTGATTCCGTTTCACAATTGAAACAACACTTCGATCACCTTCGTCCTATTAATGCATCAAGACACTCTTCTGACAAAGTTTTTGTTTTCAAAGCCCTTGATTCTTGCTCACATGTCTTCTTACGCACTGACTTAGTACGCAAGTCGCTTCAGCCTCCATACGAAGGTTCATACCTAGTCATTAGTCGCGATAAAAAGAACTTCGTCATTGATGGCAAAGGTCAACACATTCGAGTCTCAATCGACAGGTTAAAACCTTGTTTTAGGTCAGAATCTGAAGATATCTCGACTCAACCTCCATTGTCTTGTAGCAAAAATCTTAATCGTGCAGATGAAATACCGTCTTCTACAGACATCGTCCAATCTTCTTCTTCGGACACCTTCAAGTCTTTACCTTCCACTTCCACAGAAGTTGGGAAACACAACGCAAACGCGTGAAACTGCTAAAAAGGTTAAATTTAATCTAACACCTCAAACGTTCACCTTTAACCCTTCCGCTGCAACTACCAGAGCAGGTCGAACTACCAGAACTCCTGCTCGCTTTCTTAATGCTACGGCATATTAAAATTGAAATTCCCTTCTTCTTATTTTTTTTATCGTCCCATCTGCGATGGCACTAGGGGGGGAGTATTGTGGCGAACACTGCTAATTTAACTTTAACAGGTTTGTATTCGTAATCGCATCTTTTTTTTTATTATTTAATTTTTGTTAATTTAATTTATTTTTAAGTGGAAGTTTTTTTACCTTAAATGAATTTTCTCATTTTGACGAAATTAATAATTTTTATTTGGAATATGAAATTTGTAACTTGCTCAGAAGATTAGGTTTAACTATTGAAACTTGAAGACAGAAGTAGCAAATAGATTTGTTCAAAATCAGCTTTCAACTGAAGTTCACAATACTTTCAAGATTGGATTTTAGTTTGGTTAAATTTATGAAAATCAGCTAAATTATTGGAATATCGCTTCAATTACAATTAGCGTCAATCACAAGCTAAATTATTGGAATATCTTTTCAAGATAACCCCTCACATATATCTAACAAAATTAATCAAAAAAACAGCCCCAACAATGTTTGTTTATGTTCAAGCGATTTATCTGACTTATTTCTTAAAAAATCATTAAATTTTTTAACCAGAATTTTATATATTAGCGTATTAACTTTGTGCTTTGTACAGCCTAAGGCTTTTTTATTCGAATTTTCACTTATTCCAAATTTTTACTGCTAACTGATATTAGTGTAACCTAGATTTGAGAGATTTTTGGGATTTATCGGATCATAAATAAAAAAGTTATAAACGAATTATAATGTATTTTTGAATTCAACTGCCTTCCCTCAAATCAAATCAAATGGATCACATGGAATCGTCCAAATCTTTTCTTTGTTTACAGTATTTTATATTTTCTTTTCAGTTTACGCATTGATCTAAGAGAGTAAGGACGTTATTTTTCTTTGTTGTTTTATCTTATATATTAATACGTTGAATATTTAGTTAGATATATATTGTTTGTGAATGAAAGAGGATAAAAAATTGATTATTGATTGTTGTGTTTTTTTTCAGCGACAATTTTGTAATGTGTGTGTTTGGTATGATAGTTTGAGATCGTAAATTTGATTGTTAGAATTTTTAATATATATTGTTTGTAGAAAGAGGATAAAAAATTGATTATTGATTGTTGTGTTTTTTTTTCAGCGACAATTTTGTAATGTGTGTATTTGGTATGATAGTTTGAGATCGTAAATTTGATTGTTAGAATTTTTAATATATATTGTTTGTGAATGAAAGAGGATAAAAAATTGATTATTGATTGTTGTGTTTTTTTTCAGCGACAATTTTGTAATGTGTGTGTTTGGTATGATAGTTTGAGATCGTAAGTTTGATTGTTAGAATTTTTAATATATATTGTTTGTGAATGAAAGAGGATAAAAAATTGATTATTGATTGTAGTGTTTTTTTTTCAGCGACAATTTTGTAATGTGTGTGTTTGGTATGATAGTTTGAGATCGTAAATTTGATTGTTAGAATTTTTAATATATATTGTTTGTGAATGAAAGAGGATAAAAAATTGATTATTGATTGATAGTTTGAGATCGTAAATTTGATTGTTAGAATTTTTAATATATATTGTTTGTGAATGAAAGAGGATAAAAAATTGATTATTGATTGTTGTGTTTTTTTTTCAGCGATAATTTTGTAATGTGTGTGTTTGGTATGATAGTTTGAGATCGAAAATTTGATTGTTAGAATTTTTAATATATATTGTTTGTGAATGAAAGAGGATAAAAAATTGATTATTGATTGTTGTGTTTTTTTTCAGCGACAATTTTGTAATGTGTGTGTTTGGTATGATAGTTTGAGATCGTAAATTTGATTGTTAGAATTTTTAATATATATTGTTTGTGAATGAAAGAGGATAAAAAATTGATTATTGATTGTTGCGTTTTTTTTTCAGCGACAATTTTGTAATGTGTGTGTTGGGTAGGATAGTTTGAGATCGTAAATTTGACTGTTAGAATTTTTAATATATATTGTTTGTGAATGAAAGAGGATAAAAAATTGATTATTGATTGTTGTGTTTTTTTTCAGCGACAATTTTGTAATGTGTGTGTTTGGTATGATAGTTTGAGATCGTAAATTTGATTGTTAGAATTTTTAATATATATTGTTTGTGATTTAAAGAGGATAAAAAATTGATTATTGTTTGTTGTATTTTTTTTTCAGCGACAATTTTGTAATGAGTGTGTTTGGTATGATAGTTTGAGATCGTAGATTTGATTGCTAGAATTTTCAATATATATTGTTTGTGAATGAAAAAGAGGATAAACAATTGATTATTGATTGTTGTATTTTTTTTTCAGCGACAATTTTGTAATGTGTGTGTTTGGTATGATAGTTTGAGATCGTAGATTTGATTATTAGAATTTTTAATATATATTGTTTGTGAATGAAAGAGGATAAAAAATTGATTATTGATTGTTGTATTTTTTTCAGCGACAATTTTGTAATGTGTGTGTTTGGTATGATAGTTTGAGATCGTAAATTTGATAGTTAGAATTTTTAATATATATTGTTTGTGAATGAAAGAGGATAAAAAATTGATTATTGATTGTTTTTTTTTTTTCAGCGACAATTTTGTAATGTGTGTGTTTGGTATGATAGTTTGAGATCGTAAATTTGTTTGTTAGAATTTTGAATATATATATTGTTTGTGAATGAAAGAGGATAAAAAATTGATTATTGTTTGTTGTATTTCTTTTTCAGCGACAATTTTGTAATGAGTTTGTTTGGTATGATAGTTTGAGATCGTAAATTTGATTGTTAGAATTTTTAATATATATTGTTTGTGAATGAAAGAGGATAAAAAATTGATTATTGATTGTTGTGTTTTTTTTCAGCGACAATTTTGTAATGTGTGTGTTTGGTATGATAGTTTGAGATCGTAGATTTGATTGTTGAATTTTTAATATATATTGTTTGTGAATGAAAGAGGATAAAAAATTGATTATTGATTGTTGTGTTTTTTTTCAGCGACAATTTTATAATGTGTGTGTTTGGTATGATAGTTTGAGATCGTAAATTTAATTGTTAGAATTTTTAATATATATTGTTTGTGAATGAAAGAGGATAAAAAATTGATTATTGATTGTTGCGTTTTTTTTTCAGCGATAATTTTGTAATGTGTGTGTTTGGTATGATAGCTTAAGATCGTAAATTTGATTGTTAGAATTTTTAATATATATTGTTTGTGAATGAAAGAGGATAAAAAATTGATTATTGATTGTTGTATTTTTATATACTAGGAGGGCCCGGCGTGCTTCGCTACGCTTATAAATAAAGTTTTTGCGTAGACATTTTGTTGACGTAGAAGCAATGATTTCAAAAAGTGGTTATGAGAAATACTAGCATATAATTTTTAATTTTTCTTTTTAAATATATGAATGAAAAATAATCATAACTCTAGCTGATCAGTTCGGATATATGAAAAATTAGCGATCAGATAAGTTTTCAAGTAAGCTTATTTGATCTCTAACTTATTTGATCGCTAATTTTTCATATATCCGAACTGATCAGCTAGAGTTCTGATTATTTTTCATTCATATATTTAGAAAGAAAAATTAAAAATTATATGCTAGCATTTCTCATAACCACTTTTTAAATTCATTGCTTCTACGTCAACAAAATGTCTACGCAAAAACTTTATTTATAAGCGTAGCGAAGCACGCCGGGCCCTCTTAGTAAATATTATTTGATGAAAAAAGTGTTAATAACAGTAGGTAATACAGTAAAACCTCGTATAACGTTGATTCACTTTAGCGTTTTCTTTGAAAATTTTCAAAATATTAAAATCAAATTTTTTTGTTAAATTTCTGAGAAACGACAAAAATATCGTGAAAAATTATTTTTTCTTTCGATTTTAACCACATATTTTGGTTAACTAAGATATTCCTCGAATTTCAATTATTTCACAACGCAAGAAAAAGTGAATAGATTTGTTTTAGTTTTACCATTATTTTGTAATTCAAGTGGAGTTTGATAATTTGCTCGTCTCCTATTTAAAAAAAAGTAATATATATAATGTCAAGCCAAAAAAATAACGATCAACAGGTGCAAGCAAACCTTAAAGAAGGAACCTCAAACTTGATCATCTGCTATTCAAAACGAAGATG
Organism: Diogma glabrata; assembly: GCA_963693315.1. Lineage (NCBI taxonomy): Eukaryota > Metazoa > Arthropoda > Insecta > Diptera > Cylindrotomidae > Diogma > Diogma glabrata. Next base: position 47,955 of record CAVNZG010000323.1, read on the forward strand.
GGGAGCTACAAATAGACCTTAAAAATATTTTATATACCTGGGCCGCTTATTTTGAGAATCTTCTCAACTTAAGTGACCAACAACAAGTTGGACGACGAGCAAAGCTTGTTCGTGCATACAAAATACATAAAGGCGAACCCACCAAAGACGAAGCGACGCTGCCAAAAATTAAAACGTAATAAAGCACCTGGTATCAACGATATAACATCCGAAATGATTGTCAAACATGATTGTAAAAATGGTGGTGAAACTCTTTCTTTAAGATTGTTTGAACTTGTTCAAATTATCTGGAGTACTGAAACCATGCCAGTGGCGTAGCTAGCATGGGTGGCACCCGGGGCGGATATTGTGGTGTCACCCCATAAATAAAAACGGTCACTAATAATAAAAAGCCAATAAACGTTATCTATAATTTTTTTTAATTAATACAAATGAGCATTATTATTAATAAGCTACATTGGGTCATTGTTGCCCGCAATTAATTTTTAATTAATCTTAATTGGCTGAAACTCCTCTCACACGAAGCCACTAATACGCAAATAGTCATAAATAACTTTAGCGCGACCGTAAGATTCGGAAGAAATTCTGAAAAATCCTATTCTACGATGAATTTCAAAAAGTCTAGGTACACCCAGCTAGAAACTGTAACATTGGCCGCTTTTAAATGCCTCCTCAACCTTGGTATCTCTATGAGGAGTTCTGTTGCCGATAACTCATCATAAAAACTAAATTAAATAAATTAAGTAAATTTTGATACAGATAATTTCAACTCTTCACTGTTCGCCAAAAGCTAAGTGTGTGTCTGCACAATCTCGAACAATGAAGCTAAATCTTAAATTGACTTAAGTCTAGTTCGAAGTTCAACACTGAATCGGTCAAGATATTCCAACATGTCCTTTTTAAGTTTAGCTCTCAGTGTCAATCCAACATCAGGGGCAAACTCACCAGCCATTGGTTTTTTACGTTTTTACGACGAATTCGGCTTTCCATTCCAATGTCATTAGTCATAGTCCTCCGATTTTTTCGCAGCAAGAATTAATGCCTCTTCTACAATGTGACTTCGTTATGAGTTCACTCTATTTTTGTAACTAATTGATCAATATTCAAGCCCTTGCTTTGCAATCCAATCTGAGCACAGATATTATTTCAATTAGAATATCATTCCAAAACAAAAGATAGCAAAGAAACGTAAAATCACATGCTGCATGGAACAGGTTCTGTGCAGCGCCTCTAGTGTCTACATTTTTTTGTTGATCACTAAACTTCTCAATTGCAGCCACAATCCCATAAAAATATTCGGCCCATACTTTTACTGCCGCATAATGAGCACTCCAATGCGTTGTTAAGAGTCTTTTAACAGTTGCTTTGCTGTGTTTAACAAGCACTTCCCAGCGGCTAGACGAAGCAGAAAAACATGTAAAAATGGCTTCCACTGTTCTGAAAAACGTTACACAAGCTACATTTTGTGCAAATGAGTGTTGGCCACATAGATTAATTGAATGATCTATGCAGCCGACAAAAATTGCTTTGTTATATTTTGCTTTAACAATAGCTTGCACTCCTCCATGTATATACTACTCATTACAGCTGCATTATCATAACCTTTGGAACGACGATTCATTACATCTATACCGTCATTTTCAAGATTTTTACGCTGAAAAAAACATGTCCTATTTCCAATCGAAATGCAGTTGTCTCAACCTCACCGTGCGGGCAGATATTGTTGGAAACCAACTTATCAACCCCTCTATCATATTCACTTAAATATTAAATTAATTAAGAAAACAAATATAGGAAACGATTAGCGACTTCCTCAAATTCAACACTTCTTGTAAATAATTATTATTAAATTAATTAAGAAAACAAATATAGGAAACGATTAGCGACTTCCTCAAGTTCAACACTTCTTGTAAATAATTATTTATTTTCATGTTACAAAATGCAAGAAGTCAAATTTTTGTTTTGTTTCATTTTTGTTTATTTTATAAAATTAAAGGAAAATTGTTAAGTCAAAATGAATTATTTCGTTAAATATTGTTAAACAAATAACATTTTTATAACAATTTTTCTATTATGTATAAATAAAGTAAATTACATGAATCGTGTGAGTAGTGCTTGGAATATCAATAAAAATATCAGTCAATTAAATAAGAGTTTCGAAAATTGAAATATAAGAGTTGTGTTTTGGGAATTTAGAAAAAGAGAGTTTCATATATAATTAAAATCTGTAAGAAAAGTAAAATAAAATTGTGTTTGAAAACTAAAAGTGGTGTTTTAAAAATTGAAATATAAGAGTTGTGCCAAAAATTTAAAATAGTTATATTTATAAATTTAATAGTGAAGACATTAGTTGAACTCGTACATTCAAAGAAAACCTTTTGAACTCGTTGTATTAGTAAATTCAAAATAGGTGAGCTTAAAATCTCAAACTAAGGGGTTTGTGTTGATAAACAAAAAAAAATAGAATAGTTGATTAATTAAAAAAAAAGAAAACACATATAACACATAATGTTAGCAAAGTAAGCGTAAGAGAAATTAAGTGATTTATAAATCTTTGTTAAAATAAAATGAAACGTTAAATTTGATTATGTTTTTTATTATTCATCTCGACCACAACATAATCTGGCGCAGTTGATAGTCCTACGCAAATAGGACAATCATTTAAATTTCGTATTTTTAACAGTTGATTAAAACTTAAAAAAAAATTTAAAATAAAAACTTTCCAAAAATAAAGTGAATAAATTTTGAACATACCACCAATAAATAGTGAAAGCAAAGAAGCTAATAAAAGTGAACACTTTCTAAAAAACTAAAGTGAATAATAGCAAAAGTGCACTCGAAGAAGATCAAATAATTCGAGTACCAACAACAAACATAAAACTCGAACATTTTGGATATGTTAAGGAGTCCTCCAGGAGAATTGACAGCAACATCATCAACATCAACAGCAGCAACTACAACAACATCATCAACACCAACATCAGCAGCCTCAACTCCAGCCAAATTTGTATCAACGATAAGGACCAGGCAACAATTAAAGAGTGAGTCCGCTTTAGATAACAATAATTTTAAGATAGAACAATCAATTCCAATAAATAAAATAGATAATAAGTCAATAGCAATACAAATGGATAGCGAAGGGTATTTTTTAATTCATAGATATTTAGAAACAATACCGATTTTAGGGTACAAAGATCGGAACGAGGTTGGAAGTTTTTTAAACGCTTGCGAATGCGCTTCCAAAACTTTGAAAGCAGATTTAAGATCTGAATTTTTTCGCGGGTTAGGTCACGTATAAAAGGGGATTCATACGGATTCCCTCGGGATATTAAGTTTAAATCGTTTGGGGAGTTGAAAGAAGTGGTAGAAAGAATTTTTCTTCCTTCTAAGACAACTTCAGAAGCTTTAGAACAAATTAATACATGTGTTCAAATGCCTACCGAATCTATTTTTGAATTCTCTCAAAGACTCTAGAGGTTGGCAGAAGAAGCAGTGTCCGTATATAGATCAGCATATCCGGACAAGGACACAACGGTTCCTGAACTGGATATAAAAAAATACACGATTCGCTCCTTTAAATATGGGTTAAGAGACCCAGAGGTACAAAGTGGCTTAAGGATGGTCACTAACCAAAGTATTTCTGAATTAACCGACACAGCGATAAGTTTGCAAGATTTCGAAAGAAATAAACGTACAAACCGACATTTTCCGATGGACAGTACTTTAAACGACATACCAAAGTTAGATTCATCAAACCTACCCCTAAGTGAGGTTTTAAAAGCCTTAGCCCTAAACAAAAACACAGTTTCAAGCTCCAGATTACATCAGGAAGAGAAAAAACCAGAAAATAGGCTAATGGAAGAGATGGTGAAGCAGCTGCAACAACTTAACTCGTCACTAGCAACAAAATCGTATTGCTCGTATTGCAGAAGAACGGGACATTCATTACAAGAATGTCGAAGTAAACAACGGGATGTATACTGTTCACATTGTAGGAGATCTGGTCACTCAACTCAAGATTGCAGACAGCGTAGCCGTGCCAACATGCAGATGAATGCCTTTAGAAGAAACAATAATTAATACATTAGATCAGGTTATGAGAGCCAGAACCGTGATAACCAGGTTAACTACAAAACGAGGGAACATTTTATTCCAACGCACCAAGAGGCACCCACCGAGCAGAATACAAGGAACAGAAATATAAGGTTAGTAGAAAATTTTTCAGATGAAGTGGTGGCAACACCCACGCATTCGGGAAACTGTCAAGGCAACACTTGCAACCCACAAGTGGGAGCCAATTCCGAGACTGCCTAGGGTACGATACAATTAAAACTTTAACCATCCCTAACCCAACTCTTGTAACTAAATCCCCCACACCACAAACAGCACAAATTATTCCTCCAATAGTTGACGTAGCTCTAAACATATCTAGCTCTTCAGTTTCAAAAATGTTGATTGACACAGGTGCGGAAGTATCACTAATTAAAGCAAATAATCTGAAACATAACATAGAAATAAATAAAAACGAAAAAATTAGGTTCAAAGGAATCAACAATTCAGTTAAAGAAACTATGGGTAGTATTTGCGCAACTATTGAGGGAAATCCAAGTTTAAAACATAATTTTCAGATCGTATCAGACGAGATAAACCTCAAAACAGATGGTATCTTAGGTCTGGACTTTTTAGGAAATCGTGCAGAAATTAATTTTATAGACGGAAATCTGAAGATCCATTCGCCAGAAAAAGTGAATCAAATTAAGTTTAACGGGAAAAATCAAGTCACAAAAAGCAATCCATCATATGAGACGATGAATGTTTCGGAACTGACCCCGAATAAAGGTCAATCATCGGGAACGATGGTTAAAAGTTCCAACACCACAAGTTTAGATCCAAATAAACTATCTGAGTATACCGGTTGTCGAGCCATTCGTAATGGGGACATTGGGAAACAGGAATCGAGGAAAATGCAGCAGATTAAGAGAGAGGATGCGAATCAACCAGAATCAATGCAACCAAATCAACAAGAAATATTCAAGGAAAGACCAGGGAGAGAGAAACTATTAACGAACGAAGAAACAAACACAAACAAGAAAAAGTTAGCTCAAATGAGCAAAAATGAGGTAGCAAAGAAATTCCAGGAATACTATTTAGTAGATGATTTAACCGATAATAAAGAAGAGGATGATTTAGCAACAAACAATATAGTAGAGGAAGTCAAACTGGATGAAAAGAGAATACCTGCCAGATCGACCAAATTAGTTGAGATTAAGCTTGCAGATGGAAGAATAGAGGAAAGGGACGTAATTTGTGGAAAAGCAGAAATTGAGCCGGGCGTATATGTAGGAAATACAATTTCAAAGGTAAGAAGAAATAAAATAGTTTTACCAATCATGAACACAAAATCGGAGGAAGTGATACTGGAAAATTTCGTGTCGGAATATAACATTTTAAATATGGAAGAATACGAGGAAATTGAAATAAATCAAAGTAAACATAGGGTAGAGGACGAGACATTTCAAAACGAGAGCAGAACAAGTAAAATTCTACAACTTTTAGACTCAAAAAGGTATGACGAACTTCCTCCACTAGACAAAATAGATACAATAAATATGATTAAAGAAAATGCGGATATATTTCATTTGGAAGGTGAGAAGCTTACGTTCACACCTGAATTAGAACATAGAATAAAAGTTAATACAGGAACAATTCCAATTAACCAAAAAAATTAGATTGCCAGAAGTTCACCGAAAAGAAATTCAACTCCAGATAGATCGGATGCTCGAAGATGATATAATTTCCCCTAGCCAAAGCCCTTGGAACTCACCAGTGCTCCTGGTGCCGAAACGAGTTGGACCTGGTTGCCAGTCCAAGTTTAGAATGGTCGTAGATTTTAGGAAGCTAAACCAGAACACCATCGGAGATGTGTTTCCATTACCAAGGATAGAAGAGATCCTGGATCAACTAGGTAGCGCTCGTTATTTCTCAACGTTAGATCTAGCGAGTGGATACCATCAGGTGCCAATCGATCCACGAGACAAGGAAAAAACAGCGTTTAGTAGCAACACGGGACATTACGAGTTCAATCGAATGCCGTTCGGACTTTCAAATGCTCCGTCTACATTCCAACGTTTGATGAACTAACAGGTCGTTCAATAAGTCCGTAGGATAAGTAAGAAAAAAACAACATTTTGACAAAACTCGATTTTTTTATTCAACACAGTTGCCTTCGAGAGCGATACAACGAGTATAGCGATTTTCCAACTTTTCTATACCACTTTTATAGTACGATTTCTCTTTCTCGTCAAAATAGGCCTCAGTTTCAGCGATTACTTCATCATTGGACTTAAATTTCTTTCCAGCAAGCATTCTCTTGAGATCTGAAAACAGGAAAAAGTCGCTGGGGGCTAAATCTGGAGAATATGGTGGGTGGGTAAGCAATTCAAAGCCCAATTCATTCAATTTTGCCATCGTTTTCATCGATCTGTGACACGGTGCATTATCTTGGTGAAACAACACTTTTTTCTTTTGCAAATGTGGCCGTTTCTTTGCGATTTCAGCCTTCAATCGATCCAAAAGTTCACAGTAATACTCGCTGTTGATGGTGGTTCCTTTTTGGAGAATGTCGATGAATATTATTCCGTTCGTATCCCAAAATACAGACGCCATCACCTTACCGGCCGACTGTTGCGTCTTTGCTCGCTTTGGATTTGGTTCGTCGACTGCTGTCCACTCAGCTGACTGTCTTTTTGATTCTGGTGTGTAATTGTGAAGCCATGTCTCATCCATTGTCACATATCTACGATAGAATTCCCTTTTATTGCGGTTTAACAGTGCCAAAGACTCCTCCGAAGCATCGATTCGTTGTTGTTTTTGGTCGACTGTGAGCTCACGCGGCACCCAATTTGCACAGAGCTTTCGCATACCCAAATGTTCATGTAAAATGGTCAAAACACTACCATCTGCTACCTTTACAATGTCAGCTATTTCGTGCACCTTCAATTTGCGATCGTTCATAACCAATTTGTGGATTTTTTTTATGTTTTCTGGAATAACAGCCTCATTTGGGCGTCCACTGCGCTCTGCATCTTTTGTGCTGGTACGACCACATTTAAATTCAGCCATCCACTTCTCTACCATTCGTCTCGATGGAGCAGAGTTTGAATAATGTTTATCAAGCCATTGTTTGGTTTCCACTGTATTTTTTTTCATCAAAAAGCAATGCTTTATTAAAATTCGAAATTTACTTTTTTCCATTTTTTTTCAAAAACAAAAGTTGCTTCACACAAAATGCTATAACTCACGAATAAATAGTCAGATTGCTGTCAAATTTATACACGTATCGTTTGAAGGTTAGTACTATATAAAAATCATATGGAAAAAATTCTAGTAACGCCATCTATGTGTTATCCTGCGGACTTATTGAATGTAGTATGTGTTGACGGGGCTTAATGGTCTTATTTGCTTTGTGTCTAGATGACATAATAGTGCATGGCCGAAATGTCAGTGATCATAATAATAAATTGCGACAAGTTTTTGACAGAATAAGAAGTTGTAACATACGTTTACAACCAGGAAAAACCAAACTGTTACGCAAAGAAGTAACATATTTAGGACACATATGTGGACAAGAAGGAGTTAAACCTGATCCTAGTAGAACTAGCATTATAGAGAATTACCCCCAACCGAAAACAATTCGTCAAGTTCAATCATTTTTAGGTTTTGTGAGTTATTATAGAAAATTTTTACCAAAACTAGCCGACTGGGCTCTACCAATAAGTAAGTTATTACGAAACGCTAAAAAGGGTGCAATTAAGTGGACAGAAGAGTGCCAAAAATCGTTCGATAAAATAAGGGAAAATCTAATTACCCCCCCGTTATTAATATATCCAAACTTTTCGAAACCTTTCCATCTCACGACAGATGCGAGTAAAGAAGCGCTAGGTGCAGTCCTATCGCAGGAAGATTCAGGGCATGATAAGCCAATATGTTATGCAAGTCGTTGTTTAAACAATGCGGAGAAAAATTACTCGACTATAGAAAGGGAGTTGTTGGCTATTGTGTGGGCATGCAAAATTTTCAGATGTTATCTGTATGGAAGACATTTTACTGTCTTTACGGATCACAAACCGCTGAAGGGTATGTTGAAGTTGAAGGACCCTTCGTCATGTCTATTGAGACTACAATTAAAACTGTTCGACTACAGCTATACGGTAGAGTATAAACCAGGTAAAATAAACGTAGTGGCAGACGGTCTTAGTAGGCTTAAGTCAAAAAATACAGAAGATGAGAAAACGGGAGATATTAAACCGCTTCTAGCAGTAACACGAGCTCAAGCTATAAAACTGGATCAAACTAGGGCAGACACGGACCAAGGAAGTAGTTCGTCTTCAAATACAGGCAAGACGACGTTGTCAGGACAAGAAACAGGTAGGAATACAAGATCACAGCAGGAAGAAGTTATCCATAACCTGGATGAAATTGTGAAAAACGTAGAGTATCCATTAACAAATGAAGAAAAGGAAGAAAGGGAGAAAGCGAGTCTAAGCAACCAGGAAGATATAATTACTTTACACACCCAAGAGGACATTCAGAAGATATTACATGATTTGCATAACAGCCGTTTAGGTGGACATTTAGGTATTAAGAAAACACTTAGTAGAGCAAGAAAGCAGTTTTTTTGGAAGGGAATGAAGAAAGATATCACTGATTATATAGGTAAATGTAAAATTTGTCAAGTGGTTAAGTCTACGAAACTGACTAAGATGCAAATGATGATATCGGATGCAGCAGATAAACCATTCGAAAGGTTTATTTGGATATTGGATATTGTGGGACCAATGCCAGTTACACCGGCTGGAAATAAATATATATTAACTTTTCAAGATGATTTAAGTCGTTTCTTTGAAACCGAAAATGGAAGCAAACACAGTCGCCAGAACGTTCTTTGACGAAATCATCTCTCGTTATAGAATTCCAAAGGAATTGATCACAGATCAGGGAGCAAATTTTACGTCCGAAATTTTTAAAAGAGTCTGCAAATTTCTGGGTATAAAGAAATTAGAGACTACGGCATATCACCCACAGGCCAACGGTATCCTGGAACGTAGTCATAAGCCCCTGAAGGGTTATTTAAAATGTTTCACCAACAAACTCATGGATTGGGACCAACACCTAAGGCAGGCCGTATTCGTTAAAAACAATTCGGAAAATTCCTCAACTAAGTTGACACCGATGGACATTCTTTTCGGATTTACAGCCAACCTACCAACCAGTATAAAAAGGGCACCTCTTCCAGTTTACACAACAGAAAATTATTATTTCGAACTTCAAAATAAGTTAAGACGGACATACCAAATAGCAAAAGAAAACTTAATTAAAAGTAAGTCGTTAAATAAAAAATATTACGACAAATATACTAGAGAAACGCACTACGGAGAGACGCTGACATAAATGTAAACGAAGACCTAAAAAAAGTCGCCGATTGGGGTGACAAAAATTTGGTCAATTTTAATTCCACCAAAACACAGCTATTGATTGTTTCCAGATCAAAGACCGAGTTTCCCAACGATATTTCAATTAATATGTGTGACGACCAAATACGCGAATGTGAAAGCATTCGTTTATTGGGAGTCACAATATCCAATGACTTACTCTGGAACGATCATATAATGGCCATGGCACAGAGCGAGTCAAGAAAACTCGGCCTCCTCAATAGATGTAAAAAATATTTTACTTCGCATCAATTACTCCACATTTATAAGTCCTATATTCGTCCCTGTATGGAGTATTGTTGTCAAGTTTGGGGCGCTGCATCTGTTACTATCCTGGCTCTTTTGGACTCTGTTCAAAAGCGAGCTATACGAATTGTTGGTGATCGAGATTTAACATTAGGTCTTGATTCCCTGCAACATCGTCGCACTGTTGCTGATCTCGTTGTTTTTTATAAATATCGTCACCAGCAGTGCTCGGATGAAATCAGGTCCATAATGCCTCAGACATATGTTTTTCCCCGTTTTACTCGTCAATCGGTGTGTGCGGGCGGTCGAACTGTCGAGATTACTCACTGTCATAGTAATAGAATGCAAAGAGATTTCTTTGTGCGTACATCGTACACATGGAATGCTTTGCCCGAATCAATAGTCTCGAGTGCTTTCAATCCACAAAGATTTAAAAAAAGCGTCCACCTATACCTCAAGACGCATGTTGTTGTGGGACCTACGTCTTAAAAGGTATCTATGTGTTGTTGTGACACATTTTGTAATTCCTACTACACAACACTTCTTATTAAAAAAAAAAAAAAAAAAAAAACTACGTGGTAGGAGACAAGGTTTATGTTCTTAATTCAGGGGCCAAATCAAATACAGAAATGCGTTGGTTAGGGCCATATGAGGTGGTAAGACTGGACGGAGTAGTTACTACGTCAGTAAAAATTGGAAAAAAAATTAAAAAAATCCATAATAATAGACTAAAACTTGCTATAGAAGAGGAGGAGGAGCGACAATAATAGCAATAAAATCACAACATAATCTTTTTTAGTTACAGATACAAAAATGGGGCTAATCACAACATTGATCATAATGTCATTATTCGCTATTAGTAGAGCAAAGCAAGAGACAGTAACATTGACGCCAGTAAAAACAAATGGAGTACTGTTCGAAAGTGTAGGCAACACATTATTCTTCACGGAAACATGGTCGATTGTCACTTATATTCCGAAACCAGACAATTCGGAATTAGAAAAATTTAGCGATTTTTGTCAAGTAAAATTAAGAAAGTTTTGTAAACCTAGATTAGGAAACGATAACATGTTTATTACTAATTGCCAAAACTTTATTGAAGAAATAGAATATATTTTAAAACAAATTAAAAATTTAGATAAGACCATTAGCTTTTACTTCCGACCTAGACCTATGCGATCAAAGCGGGGAGCTATCAATCTAATTGGTAGTTTATCCAAATCTATTTTTGGAACAATGGAAAAAAAGGACTCTGACATAATATTTAAAAAATTACATACACTTGACCAAACGAATATTAGAACAATAGACTTAATGGAACAACAAACGACAATTATAAAAAATAACCTGAATTGGACGAGATCGGCACTAACTGACATGGGGACACAAATGGAAACCCTGAGCAGTAAGGTGGACAATCTCGAAAGGGCATACAACAAAGTGGTATCCGATAACGCCAACGAGCTACAACACACTCTTATGACCGAAGAAATAATGTCGTTTGCTATACTAAAGATTTCAGAATGGCAACACAGACAGACAGAACTTATAGCAGTACTTAATCAAATAACTAACGGGAAAATACATCCAGCATTACTAGACTGGGAATACGTTGAAAGAAAACTTAACAACGTATCAAGACTAGACAACATCCCATCTTTCACCTTTCAGTCAATTCAGCTACAACAGTTAATGACTGTTAATGTAGATTTAAACAACGACAAACTAGTCGTAAATATAAATACACCAGTGGTAAGTAATCAAGAATTCACAAATTATTTGGTACACATTACACCAATGATTACCAAAGGTATGCTGATGAGTTTTGATATCGAAGAAGAAATTTTGACGGTATCACCAGAACCTCATTCCTATATAATAATGAGTATGCAGGAGTTACAACGATGTCAGAAAATCGAAACAGCGAATGGCACCTGGAACATTTGTGAAAACAAGTATCCAACCATCCTAAGTTCTAAGTCTAACTGTCTAACTAACCTTTTCGATAACTACGCTGTAGGGAAGAACATATGTAAAACTAAAGTGTGGCTTAAATAGCCGCTTATATAATACATCGACTGACGAAGAGCAATAGCTGGCTTATCATACCATCCCACCCACTCGAGTTGAAAATAGCTGAAAGCAGAGACGTAATAGAAACCATCAAAGTGAACGAAACCAGTATTCTAGAAATTAAAGCCGACGTGAACGTTAGAATAGGGAATGTGAAACTACCTTACGAGAGAACAATTAAATCAAACATACATTTTAAAATGGCAAGGGAACACGTCCAGAGAAACATTTTGGTTAATTCATTTGAGCAAACGACCACACCTTTAGAAAATAAACACTTGCCCGTGGTACTAACAGACCACACCAAATTGCACAACATGTGGCATAAAAACAGTGAAAATCTCGAGCAGTTCGAAAAAAGACTAAGTCTAGAGAAAACAATCAGATCACAGGAAAAAGACAAGACCGACATCGACTGGCCTCTGACCTTAATAGCAATAGTTAGCGGACTTCTAATAGTAGCAACACCAATCAGTGTATATTTCTTCCACACAAGAAAAAGAAAATCGAAAATCCCGAACATACAACTTCAAGTCAGCTCCCCGAATTTAGTAACAACATCCGAAAATATAGAATTAAATAATATGGTAAATATTATACCAAGGGTTCACGCGACGGTGAAACCCGATCTTTTTACCTAAAAACGAATTTGTTTTAAAATATATATATACAATAGTTCAAGTAGATAAATTTTAAGTTCAACACAATAAATTTAACAAAAAAAAAAATCATTAATTCCTTTTATACATAATATGGATAAATATAAAACTATATCCATTTCACAACAAAATCATAATTTTATTAATAGTATTTCTCGTATTTCTAATTTCTTTCAATGAAATTTTTTTGTTATTTCATTGTCACAAATTTCATTATCGTAAAATTATTGTAAATAGTAACTCACATTTCTAATTTTTTCTTTTCTCAATGAAAATTTTCTTTGCATAATTATAATAATAAAACATATTAAATTTCAAAATTCCCATAATATAAAAGTTAGGGAATCCAATGTCTCGAATTTTATTTATTCGTACATTAACACAAAAATAATAAACACAAACTCAAAGTAATAATAATTACAACAAAAAAAAATAAAAGAAAAAAAAAAAAAAGAAAAGCAAAATAATTTATATACAATTTTTTAAGCTCACTGTCAAAAATTTATTATAAGCATAAATTGCATTATTTCAATGTCACAATGTTTATGTGCAGTAAAAAAAAAAATAAAGAGAATATTTTATATTATTAGGATAGGTCTGGTTAAATATATATTTAAGTTTTTGCATTAACATATAACATTGAGTTAATTTAAGTATCATTCAGGCGAAATTATGTTATTTATAGTATTATACAGTTTAGGTACGATAACAATCTAAAAACATATTTTATTGAAACACTAGTTCAAGTCAATAATATTTATTGATTTTATTATTAGTTAAAAAATGCAAATGATATCAAATAATAACAATATTAAATATTAAATGCTCCAAGGAAAAATGTAATTTTTTTTTCTCAAGTTCAAGTTCGGTTTTATTATTCAATTCAATATTTAAATTATTGTTTACAGAAAAACCTTTAGTTTTAACAAAATAAACATTTTTCTTTTTCGTTGGGTGGTCAGATGTTGGAAACCAACTTATCAACCCCTCTATCATATTCACTTAAATATTAAATTAATTAAGAAAACAAATATAGGAAACGATTAGCGACTTCCTCAAATTCAACACTTCTTGTAAATAATTATTATTACATTAATTAAGAAAACAAATATAGGAAACGATTAGCGACTTCCTCAAGTTCAACACTTCTTGTAACTAATTATTTATTTTCATGTTACAAAATGCAAGAAGTTAAATTTTTGTTTTGTTTCATTTTTGTTTATTTTATAAAATTAAAGGAAAATTGTTAAGTCAAAATGAATTATTTTGTTAAATATTGTTAAACAAATAACGTTTTTATAACAATTTTTCTATTATGTATAAATAAAGTAAATTACATGAATCGTGTGAGTAGTGCTTGGAATATCAATAAAAATATCAGTCAATTAAATAAGAGTTTTGAAAATTGAAATATAAGAGTTGTGTTTTGGGAATTTAAAAAAGAGAGTTTCATATATAATTAAAATCTGTAAGAAAAGTAAAATAAAATTGTGTTTGAAAACTAAAAGTGGTGTTTTAAAAATTGAAATATAAGAGTTGTGCCAAAAATTTAAAATAGTTATATTTATAAATTTAATAGTGAAGACATTAGTTGAACTCGTACATTCAAAGAAAACCTTTTGAACTCGTTGTATTAGTAAATTCAAAATAGGTGAGCTTAAAATCTCAAACTAAGGGGTTTGTGTTGATAAACAAAAAAAATAGAATAGTTGATTAATTAAAAAAAAAGAAAACACATATATTATGTTAGCAAAGTAAGCGTAAGAGAAATTAAGTGATTTATAAATCTTTGTTAAAATAAAATGAAACGTTAAATTTGATTATGTTTTTTATTATTCATCTCGACCACAACAATATGGCGAATCGAACTACGAGATTGATTCAACAACTGTACAATTATAAGGCGACAATCACATGAAATATTTATGTGAAAATAAAATATAGTGCAATTAATCTCAAATACTTAAATTTAAAAATGAAAAATTCATGATATAAGGCCAAAGAAATATGTTTTCATGGAAATAGTTATTAACTTTATTCAACTACTGTTACATTTGATATAACACTTTATATTTTAAATAAACCTCATTCTGTTGTCAGGACAATGTTACTGAGTACTAAGTAGTTGTCGCATCACGGTGAAATCGTTTGTAAATATCTTTTCTTTGCATGAATAATAAACTGCCAACTTCGAGATGAGGTTGTCATTACTTCAATTTTTTTTTCAGTGTAAGAATTTCATCGCTTAAATCAGCGGCTTTTTTCCATGTAAAGGAAAAAATCCAAGGAATACTTCCTTGATTTCCACTTTTCTACCATCAATTTTCACATAACGAATCACTTCTGACATTTGATCAATATGTGAAATGTCAGGTGTGCTATCAAACATAATTCCAAAATATTTAACCGATTTAATTTCGTTGACAGCTTAAACTTTACGTGGTTCGCTAAAACATTTATGAACTCATTTTGTATATCTGGTGACAAATATGATACTTTTGGTGATTTACCATGCTCCCCAATTCAAACGGTGTTCTTTTAACACTACATCATACTTTGACAATAGATTGACTAGTTCTAAAAGATTGCCTTTATTTGAAGAACTTTGTCCTTCATCATATCAACGAAATGTTAGGTTTTGTTTAGATAAAAGAAAAGTTTTATCCAATAATCTGGATAAAAGATGTTTTCACTTCTGTTTTTCATTATAAATTAATTGCAAGGCTGCGTCTCCTATCGTTTTATGAAATTTTAACCTCATTTCCAAAGTTTGCAACTTTTAAAAATTCTCCAGATGTTCATTTGAAGTTTGATGGTCGGTTACTTTGGGATTTAGTTTCCACCACTTCTGAAATCCAGTCGTAGATTTTGTATTATTACTATTGGTGACAGCTAATATACGACAGCAGAATCAGTACAGGTTATTATTTAAAGGAGAATAAACCATCCATGACCGCAGAATTTTTTCACCATAAGGCATCACTTTATAATACCATTCTTTAGAAAGATGACGAACATCACCTTTTATATCCAACCCGTGTCTAGATACAGTAGCAAACGACCCTTCTCTATTTTGAAAAGGTTCACTTCCTTTTTTATAATTTCAATGCGAACATTATCAGAGACGAGTATATTCCAATGTGATACATCTCTTAAGTCCTGAAGTGATTCACCCATGCAAATATTGTCTTCGATAGTAGAAGCATTAGCAGCATTATCACTGTCATTTTCAGTATTTCTTTCTAATTCGTCTTCATCATAGGTTATCATTATTAATTCTGTATTGTCGCTGTTACTTGTTATATAGATATATTATAATCTACTATTATTTTATATTAGAATTCATTACTGGAGTGCAACTGTATTGTAGAATTATTTTATTCCAGCATGAACATTATTTTTTATGTATAAACTTGTAAATCAAGATAATATTAATATTTTACGAAAGTAACGTTTTACTAATAAATTAATAAGAACTCACTTTTTGTTCGAGCGTATAACAATAAACATCAAGTTAAAATAAACACTCTGGCTTATTATTTATAATATAAAGAATAGTACATTATATAACAAGGTTGAGAAGTAGGCTATTATTGACCGAGAACTTTTAGATCCTGAGGCGCGTAGCGCCGAGGGACATAATGTTCGAGGTCAATATTAGTCTTCTCAACCGAGGTATATATAGAATTTTTTTAACTACTAACACTAATTATCATATTTACTTTCATTAGATATTTATATTAGTCATTTTCCATTTCATTTTTTAAATATCTTAAAATATCAAGTAGCCTGGAAGTTTAGTTTCATACAAATAAAACGAAAAAAAGCAATGCAATTACTATTTATTTGTGTTTTTTTATTCATTTCAATCAAAAATAAAAGAAAATTTGTCATTATTGACCTAGGTAATTGTTTGTTATTATTATTGACCTAGCTTGAGAAAAATTACTTCTCATTGGGGCATTCGAGTAAATAATGACGATTTGTCAAGTTAGTAGTTAAAAAAATCATTATTCTACCTGGACATTCTACCTGGACATTCTAACTGGCTTTGATTTGGAACTACTTGGAACGTGAAATAGGACATTCTCACCTAAGGAAAAGATACAACATATTGGCGACGACGGTAAACGTAAGTTGCGTGCATCTTAATTGTGATTTTTGTGTACAACCAAAAAACTACAACATAAAAAATTGAGAGAAAGTAATTTTAAAAGTTGTTTACTTTGTGCTAATGTACGTGATTTTGTGGTGATTCTTAATTATTATATTTGGTATTCTACTGATGGACCAAAAAGTTAAAATGCCGCTTGTTGGAAGTATGGAGGCTTACCTACCAGGAGAAGATTTCGAGGCATATGAAGACAGACTTAAACAATTTTTTATAATAAATGACGTCATTGAAGAAAAAAAAGTACCGTTGTTCATAACGGTAATGGGTGCAGAGTGTTACAAAATTTTAAAATCATTAGCGATACCAAAATCTCCAACTACATTGTCGTATAAAGAAATTAGTGATTTATTGAAAATACATTTTGAACCAACAATTAATAAACGTGCGGAGAGATTTAAATTTTCTAAAGCACACCAGCATCAGGGGGAACCTATAGCTGATTTTATTGTGCGATTAAAAATGTTAGCTCAAACTTGTGAGTTTGATGCCTTTTTGGATGACGCCCTAGCCGATAAATTTATTGGGCATATACAGCGAAAATATTCAACAAGAATTATTAAAGAAGTCAACTATATCTTTTGAAGAATGTTGCAATATAGCGCTTAATATCGAAATGTCAACGAAGGAAACACAAGCAATGAATCCTCATTCAAACTACTATATTAACCAAAGTCAACCATCGTACAGTAGCTCGAGTAGTCAACATCGAGGTCGTTCAAGATACATGGCATCATCGGGTAAGAAGTTTTCGAAAAGTTTAAATAGAAAATCATGGGAAAGTCCAAGTTCATAGAGAAGCCCAAGTATATATAGAGATGCTAGTCCGACAAGGTACTCGGGTTGTACCAGATGTGGTGTTTATAACCATCCAGAATCCCAGTGTCCTGCGATCAGGTGGAAATGTTATCGGTGTCATCAATTGGGACATACATCTAAGGTGTGCAGAAGCAACAAAAATATAGATCTTATCCAGTGTATAGAAAAATCCGGCAGTGTTATAAACGAAAATGAACGATTGGATGTTATTAATTGTATACAAGAGACAGCCGCTCCCGCTCAATGTACATTTTTAGTCGAAGGACAGCCGTTACAAATGGAAGCCTGTTCATCTATAATTAGTTTAGTTAAGTATAATGAAACTTTTGGTCATTTAGAATTAAATTCTTCTAGTAATTCATTTTCGACAGCTACAGGGCAAGTCATTAAGGTGGTTGGTAAAATTTCTGTGCAGGTGTGTTTTGAAGAAAGACAGTATATTTTAGAATTTGTAGTAATAAACACGGAACGAGAATTTAAGCCTTTGCTTGGAAGAACGTGGTTAGATGCGTTAATGCCTGAATGGAGGATAAAATTCTGGAGTACTTCGGGATGTTCAACATTAAGGTACGTGAATAGTTTTTCAAATTCTGTATTAGAAGAAATTAAGTTTAAATTTCCATATACGGTCGCGAGTGATACATGCAACCAAACAATTGAGGGATTTACTGCGGAGATTTTGATTGAAAAAAATGTCAGCCCTATTTTCCATGGAGCATACACAGTCCCATATAAGTTACGTGACAAAGTAGAAGCTGAGTTGAATAGATTATGTCAGTTAGGCATTATGGAATCTGTTAAATATAGTAACTGTTATTAATATAGTCCTATTGTTTCTGTTCTAAATCAAATGGAGATTTACGAATATGCATAGACTGTAAGGTAACTGTGAATAAGGTTGTTCAAACAGAACACTACCCCGTACCTAGAGTGGATGATATCGTCGCTTTAATAATGAAATAACGTATACCATTTATACGTTGTTTTTATATAATGGGTGCGCTGCATTCCCCATAAGGATGTCTATAGAGTGGCATTTTAACATTTTCCAATTATTTTATAACTAGGGGTGAAAATTAATATATTGTTAATTAACGTATATGCAAATTTGTATTAGGTTAAATATTGAAACAGCGTAAATGCATGTACGATATTCCAATTATTACAGAATAATAACTTGGGTAAAATCAGTGTCGTATATTTTACATACACTACGATCGCCACACGAAATGGTAAATATAAAACATTGTATAAGCATCATTCATGACTATGTGATAGGCCGATTCATATAAATAAAAAATTGTAAGAATATCATACGTTATTTCAATAATAATTAGTTTTGGGCTTAATCGTACTTCCAAGCAAAATGAAATAACGTACAAATTATATACATCAATTCATTTCTGCTTGCACGTTATTTCAATACTAGTTATCTTTCTTTATCTAATGCGATTTATTGAAAATGAAACAGTGTATTCGCTTATATTGCGTTATATTATTTATATTAGTTACATTATTTTAAATGTTATTACAGTTACATTAAATGTTGACGAGCAAAGTGCAGAGCATAATTAACAAGTATTATTAGTGGGTTAATAAAAACACGTGCATTTTATTATTAATGTGAAATTAATATAAATTTGTGTAATTAGTTATTAAGAAAGATGGAAAATATTTCCAATTGCGAAAATATTCAAGAGGATAATTTTAATATTATCTCTTTAGTCATTAATTCACAAAACAATGTCGAACAAAACTTTAATTCTACAATATTAAATGAGACGTTGAGTTGTAACCGTCTTCTTTATATGCCGTTGACCGCAGTATGCCAGGAAAATGAACAATTGAGTTTAGATGTTGGTGTGTCGAAAACACAAAATATATTATTATTACCATCCACTCATGCAACAGCAGCAAGAGAAAGTAAGAATTTTGCTGACATTTCATTAGCATCCAGCGATCTCAGCCCTATTGGTAAGTAAATTTATTTAAATTAATTAACTATTATTGTGAATAGCGAATTATTATTATTATTCCAGAACCTACAACATCAACTGGCAAACGGTCACGATTGCCAGATAAATCAAAATGGAAGCAAAACAAACGAAAGACAGCTAGAGACAGTGGATTTGAATACT
The DNA here is from genome assembly GCA_963693315.1 of Diogma glabrata. Lineage (NCBI taxonomy): Eukaryota > Metazoa > Arthropoda > Insecta > Diptera > Cylindrotomidae > Diogma > Diogma glabrata. The sequence goes on from CAVNZG010000323.1 coordinate 67,552, forward strand.
CGACTGCAAAAGGAAAACCAATGAAGGCCAAATTACCCAAAGAATTCATTTGTACGAGTAACTGCAAATGCTCCAATGAATTCACAGAAGAGGATCGCCTTTCAATTAATAAAGACTATTGGAGTTTAGCTGACTATGGGAAACAGAGATTGTTCCTCAAAGAAGCTATCCAATTTAATCAATGTGTGAGAAAATTGACACGAAACTCGCGACGAAAATTCACTTATAAATATCGTCTTCGTGACAAGATAGTGTGTAAAGGGTTTTTTCTCTCCACATTGAATATAAGTGACGGTGCATTATCAGTGCTAAAGCAAAAAGTTGTTGTTGAGAAGACAGCCGTAATTGGTGATCGTCGAGGCCAACAGCAAAATGCTAGGAAGCTGCCAGATGCAGTTCTAGATTTAATAAGAGAGCATATTAAATCTTTTCCTACCGTTGAAGCTCATTATGTTAGAAAATCGAGTAGCAGGTTGTACATGGCCAGCGATTTGAATATTTCAAAACTCTACGCGCTGTTCGTGGAAAAATATAATGATACAAATATAAAAGAGCACACGTATCGAAGGATATTTACAAATGAATTCAACATAAGTTTTCATACTCCAAAGAAAGTAAGTATATTAATTTATATAAGAATTAATATAGTTATTTAGTAACAATTTTTGTTTTCTACTTTGTAGGATGCGTGTAATTTTTGTCAAAAGTACCGCAATGCCGAGGATCGCAGCAACTTAGAGCACAGATATGCAGAGCATCAACTTAATAAGGAACTGGCTAGGGAAGCAAAGGTGATCGACAAGCAGATGGCAAAAGAGAATCCAGAAAGTGTACGAATGTACACATTCGATCTCCAGTCTGTTCTTTATACACCATGTTCTAATGTAAGTATTAACAATTCTTAATCGTGAATTTAAGTTAATTAATTATGATTATTTTAAGGTGAGCTCATTTTACTACACTAGGAAATTTGCCAGTTACAATTGCACGCTTTATGACATGGCATCTGGCAATGGATTCTGCTATTTTTGGAAGGAGACTGATGGCAGGAGAGGTTCTGACGAAATTGGATCCTGTCTACTTATGCATTTAAAAACTTTGCCTGAGACAGTTCGTCATATTATACTATATTCTGATTGTTGTGGTGGACAGAATAGAAATCGGTAATACAAGATAATTCTTATTATTTTGTTAATTATTATCTATAATTTCTTTTAATTTTAGTTACATTGCTGCTCTATTGCTATACGCAATTAAACATTTCCATTTCGAGTGCATCGAAATGAAATTTTTGGAGAGTGGCCACACTCAAATGGAGGTTGATAGCATGCATTCTGCTATCGAAAAGGCAAAGAAGGGCTTGTCAATCTACTCTCCAGATGAGTGGCCTACGATCTTCACTGCAGCAAGGCGTAAGCAACCGTACGATGTGACAACGATGATGTACTCAGATTTCATTGACATGAAACATATATACTCATCGTTGGGTAGTCCACTCAACATCAGGTGGTTGAAAGTCAAACAACTGAGGGTTTCAAAAGAAAATAACAATTTATTACAATTTAAAACGAACTATAACGAAGAGGAATTCTCCTTCATTGAAGCAAGCAAAAAAAAACGTAGACAGAATACCGGTTAAATGCCCTTAATTATAATACTAGTTTAATAACTTCTAACTTTATTTTCTATTAATTACCTTTTAGCTGATTTGGCGGATTGTGTTTTACAAAATAAATATAATCAGCCTCTACCAATCGCAGTACTAAAAAAGAAGGATTTGGTTTCGTTATGTGAATCCTTATTAATACCAAGAAGATACAGTGAATTTTACCGGGGACTACCCACCAATGCGTTATCAGTGTTGCGATTGGAGGAGCCGAATTTCGACGAAAGCGATGATGAATCAATATAATGTTGATGTGAGAGCGTAATCAGTGATAGTGATAAAACAGCTCCTGGCGTCTATTAATGGCAAAATTAATTATTTGTGTGTTTCAATCATTTTGTCACAGAGAAACACAAAGTTGACGAGCTCTTTTATCACATTCAATGATTCCGATGAATTAGAGATTCAAATGGTAACTCTAAATTATTTTAACATTTTAGGCACTATCTTTTGTAAGTAAGCATTTACCTTTTCCTCACCTGAATTAGTGATTATGAAATTATATTATCATGTTTGTACCTATTATTATTATTTGTGTTATTATTATTTATTATAATTTTTATTAAACGAATAAACAGAACTGAATTAACTTAGTTTACGTTATTTCGATTTCATCAATTCCCTAGACAACAACAAGCTTCCTTGATTTCAAAATAACGCATACACATGATACCAAATTTCATTTCCTCACAATATTTTAAAATTGACTACAATTTAAAATATCGTATACGTTTTTTCATTTGTACTAAACTAAATTAGGTTAAAAATTAAAACAATGTATACTTAAGAAATGAAATAACGTACTCCATACAAATGAAATAACGTACATGACTTTTTGTTCCTGAGGTGGAGAAATATGAAATAACGTATAAGGTACCTGATTGACTTTTCACCTCTTTTTAGGTAGAAAAGCCAGCAGGTACCAATGTGAAAATTTAATATGCTGTGGGGAAATTAGTCAAGAGTAATTTGTAGAAATTTTTTTTCCAATATCTTTATTCATTCAATAGTGCTGCCGAAATTACGAAAATCAGAAAATCGAAAAATCTTTAAACCCAATTATCTCGAAACTACACTTTTGCGAATACGCTGTTTCATTATTAAGGCGACGATATATTTGCTGGTCTAGCTAACTGTAAATATTTTTGTGTAATAGATCTAACAGAAGCTTATCAGCAAGTTGTAGTGTCTGAAAAATCTCGCGAGTATTTAACCATCAATACCCATAGAGGATTATTTCGGTATACCAGATTGCCTTTTTGATTAAAAAGTGCACCCTCAATTTTTCAAAATATTATGGATCAAATTTTAATAGGGATTACGGGGGTTGCTTGTTATCTTGATGACATTTTAATAGGCGGTTCAGATTTTGAGGATTGTAAAAAAATTCTTTTGGAAGTCTTAAGTCGTTGAAATAAATTTAAAGTGAGAATAAATCTAAGTAAATGTGTTTTACTTCAGTCAAGTGTCAACTACTTAGGTCATACAATATCTGCAAATGGTATTAGTCCAAATTCAAAAAAAGTCCAAGCAATAGTGAAAGCTCCCATTCCAGAAAATGTAAGTCAACTCCAATCTTATTTAGGTTTATTAAACTATTACGGAAGATTTATTCCTAATTTGTCTACGGAACTGAGACATTTGTATAATCTTATCCGAAAAGATGCTACGTTTGAATGGAATGAGAAATGTCAGTCTGCTTTTGAGAAATCAAAAAGTTTGATTCTCAAAAACAATGTGTTAGAACTATATGATCCCAATAAACCGATCATAATTGCGACCGATGCAAGTCCGTATGGCGTGGGGGCCATATTATCGCACCTAGTCAATGGAGTAGAAAAACCAGTCTTATTTGCTTCCAGTACACTATCGCCTGCTGAAAAAAATTATTCGCAGATTCATCGAGAAGCTTTAGCAATAATATATGGGGTAAAAAAGTTCCATAAATACATTTATGGTCATAAGTTTGTGATTCAAACAGATCACCAAGCTCTAAGGGAAATTTTTGATCCTAAAAAACGAACTCCATCGGTAGCTGCAGCTAGATTGCAAAGGTGGGCAGTAATTATGTCAATGTACAAGTATAAGATAGAGTATCGTAAGGGAAGTCAAATGTCCCATATAGATGCTTTGTTTAGATTACCGATCGAATCAAGTACAAATGTCGATGGAGGTTGTATAAAATATTTTAACTTTAGCGAAAATCTACCATTGGACTTAGAAAAAGTTGTGTTGGAAACAAAAAACGATAAAATATTATGTAGAGTCTTAGAATTTTGTATGGATGGCTGGCCATCTAAATCAAACTTGCCAGAAGAGTTAAAAATATATTTTGATAAAAAAACGCGTTTAGCTTGTGAAGATAATTGTATATACTACATGAATAGAGTTGTCATTCCAGATTGTTTAAGTAATGATGTCCTACAAATATTGCATGAAAATCATGTTGGAATTATTAAAATGAAAATGGTGGCCAGATCTTACGTATGGTGGTATAATATTGATAAAGATATTGAACAATTTGTCCAAGCGTGTGAAACATGTCAAGTAACACGCAACGTTGACAAGGAAGTAGTAACAACAACTTGGCCTGAGGCTACATATCCGTTTGAAAGAATTCATTTAGATTTGTTTTATTTCAAAAACGATAGTTTTTTAATTTTGGTTGATGCCTTTAGCAGGTATTGTGATGTTGTTCAATTGAATGTCACAACGGCCACTGCTATTATAAATGCTCTGATTAAGATTTTTTCAATTTGTGGGCTACTTTCAGAAATTGTTTCTGACAACGGTCCCCCCTTTGGTTACTTCGCCTTCAAGGAATTCTCTGAAAAACATGGCATTAAGCTAACAAAATCTCCGCCGTATCATCCACAATCAAACGGATTAGCTGAACGTAACGTTCAAAGTGTTAAATGCGTATTAAAAAATTTATTTTAGACAACGCCACAATGCATTTAACCACGCATCAACTGTTGCATAAGTTTTTACTTCAACAAAGAAATGCTAAAAATAAGTCTACTTCAAAAACACCGTCAGAAATATTGTTTACATACAAACCAAGAACATTAATAGATTTGATTAAGAGCAACCAAAAAAGGGACTCATTTCAATTACCAAATAAAGAAAATGAACTATTAGAAGAAAATTGGAAAAGTAATCAAAAATGTAAAAATTCTAAATGGAATCCGGAAGTTAAATTAAAAAATTTTAAAAAAGGAGAAAAAGTTATGTATCGCAACCATATAAAGAATTATGTAAAATGGATTCCAGCTAGAATTTTAGATAGAATTAGTAAATTTGTGTATGCTATTAATCTTCTTCTTCTTATATATATATATATATATATATATATATATATATATATATATATATATATATATATATATATATATATATATATATATATATATATATATATATTAATACGCTAGATTAAAACTTTGTGGAGCATAAGGCGTTTTTATTCGCAGATGGATTCAATTCAAATTTTCACAGCTAACTGATATTAGTGTAACCTATATTGGGATCCGGATTCAAACAAATCGGATCATAAATAAAAAAGTTATTATATACGGAAAACTTTTTCTATACATATGCATTATAAGTTTACATACATATAAAAATATATTTGCTATCGAACAACGAACAACAAAAACGAAACTTAAAACTTTATTTTGTTATTCTTTTTTATATTTAATTTTTTCTCAGCTGTTAGTATATTTATTTCTTTGAATGTGAATAAACGTACATATTGTTTTTCTATGTTTTAAATTTCATTTCGAATTTTTTCTTATGCGTAAGATAGGTTTTGAGTTAGATCGTGTGAATCCTTTTGTTCGTTCTTTTAAATCAATGCATGAATTTTGTGAAAGACCTGAGAATGTTACTGCTGATGTGTCATGTGGTTGCTATTTTTAAAAATGATGAATTTTGTTAAATTTGTCAGATGAAGATAGAATTGATGGAAATGAAATGATTAATAAATTTGTATGTACTGAAATCCCTGATCCCATTCTTTTTCCTAAATTACATGAATATGTGAAACGTCATATGATGCATGAACCATGTGGTGCTCTAAATCCCAATTCTGTTTGTATGAGAGTGGTAAATGTAGTAATAATTTTCCAAAACCTTTTTCTGAAAATATTAAAGAATATGTGAATGGTTATCCTTTGTACCGTCGACGTGATAATGGTATGAGTGTTGATGTACGTGGTGCATCTCTTGATAATAGATATGTTGTTCCGTATAATATTTATCTTCTTGCAAAATTCAATTGTCATATTAACGTGGAAATATGTACGACTGTTAAAAGTGTGAAATATGTTTACAAGTATGTATATAAAGAGTATGATTCTGCCAATGTTGAATTGAGAGTGAATGGAGAGAATGCAGTGAATAATGATGATGCGATTGTGGGAAATGAAATTCAAGATTTTTTGAATGGACGGTATGTTGGTTCGACTGAAGCTGCTTGGCGCATATTTGAATTTCCAATGCATTTTCAATCTCATACAATTATTCGACTTGATTGTCATTTGCCTAATAGACAAAATGTTTATATCAGGAATGGTAATGTGGCTGGCACAGTCGCAAATGTATCAAGAACAAAATTGTTAGCATTTTTCCATTTGAATTCCATTGATAATTTAGCTAATGAGTTTTTGTATACAGAATTAATTATGTTTGGTATAACCAAAGTAAATCGTGGAAAAGAAGACAACGTGGGGCTGATAAAGTTGTTGCTCGATTATATATGGTTACTCCAAAAGATATAGAATTGTTTCATATGCGTTTACTTCTGTTGCATGTTCGTGGTCCAAAATCTTTTTTTGATCTACGTATGTATGAAGGTGTACCCTACCCTACTTTTGTTGCAGCATGTGAAGCTCGAGGTATTGCAACAAATGATAATGAATAGCGTGAATGTTTACTTGAAGCTTCAGAAATTCAATCACCAAAACAGTTTCGTCAATTATTTGCATTTATCTGTGGTTTGAATGTTCCTCCGAATGCTTTAGCTTTTTTTCTTGACAGCTCATGCAGGTTGTGGCAAAACTTTTGTTCAAACGGCAATCATTCATAAATTTAATTCAGTAAATCTTTCGTGTATTGTAACTGCCTTCAGTGGTATTGCATCAACTCTTTTGATTGGGGGGGCGAACTTTGCATAATGTTTTCAAATTACCAATTCCATTATTAGAGAATTCAATGCCAAATATAACTCCAAACAGTGTACATGGCACATATATTAATAATGCATCAATCATTATTATAGATGAAATTTCAATGTGTTCTATTCATGCTTTAAAATTAACTAGGAAGGCCCGGCGTGCTTCGCTACGCTTATAAATAAAGTTTTTGCGTAGACATTTTGTTGACGTAGAAGCAATGATTTCAAAAAGTGGTAATGAGAAATGCTACCATATAATTTTTAATTTTTCTTTTTAAATATATGAATGAAAAATAATCAGAACTCTAGCTGATCAGTTCGGATATATGAAAAATTAGCGAAGCTTACTTGAAAACTTATTTGATCGCTAATTTTTCATATGCTAATTTTTCATACGAAGCTTACTTGAAAACTTATTTGATCGCTAATTTTTCATATATCCGAACTGATCAGCTAGAGTTCTGATTATTTTTCATTCATATATTTAAAAAGAAAAATTAAAAATTATATGGTAGCATTTCTCATTACCACTTTTTGAAATCATTGCTTCTACGTCAACAAAATGTCTACGCAAAAACTTTATTTATAAGCGTAGCGAAGCACGCCGGGCCTTCCTAGTATCAATAATTATGTAAGAATTGTTCATGAAAATTCCTTAAGAATTTCAAGCTTAGATGATAAATATCATCCAGGTTGGAAAATAGTTAGTGTTAAGTATAATGTTAACGAAAATACAGAAAATGAATTTAAAACTATAGATAATCAACGTAGATCTAAGAGGAAAAGAAGTGTGTCTGAAACCGATTCAAGTCCTGAATATCAAATAAGGAAATCAAGTAAAATTAAAAAAATTCCGAGAAGGTTAAATTATAGTCGTTTTTAAATGATTCAATTTAGTTATTTGAAGTGTAATTTAAAAAGTGGAAAATGTTATATAGATATATTATAATCTACTATTATTTTATATTAGAATTCATTACTGGAGTGCAACTGTATTGTAGAATTATTTTATTGCTCTTCAGCATGAACATTATTTTTTATGTATAAACTTGTAAATCAAGATAATATTAATATTTTACGAAAGTAACGTTTTACTAATAAATTAATAAGAACTCACTTTTTGTTCGAGCGTATAACAATAAACATCAAGTTAAAATAAACACTCTGGCTTATTATTTATAATATAAAGAAAATCATTATTCTACCTGGACATTCTAACTGGCTTTGATATTGGAACTACTTGGAACGTGAAATAGGACATTCTCACCTAAGGAAAGATACAACATTACTTTCCAAAGATGAGCCAATATTCTCTGAAACATTCGTTGCATCAACGTGAGAATCAGTTTCTTTTGATGAACCTTGGATATCATCGGGTTTTGTAACATATTTATAGATGGATCCAGATATGCTCTAAACTGCATCTAGCCTGTTTGGTCTTTCTCTACTGGAACCCACTTTTTGTTTAAGAAGTATAAACTCCTCGTGGCATATTTATTTTTTGGAATATTTGCTAAACGAAATCTAAAAAAATATTTTTAATTATAGTAGGTATCAGCAAAGCATTAATTCTAAATATATTTGTAGGATACATAAATGTCTAGTTCATAATAAGTACACTGTGTTAACGACTAAATACTCCGCCACGAAAATTAATTTATTTAAATTTCCTTGTAACAACTTATATTAAATAATATTTGATAAAATGGAATATACGAATCATATACCTAATATTATAAGGAACTATTTAAAAAAATATAAGTATAAAATCCTAAAAGATATTTTATATAAAGAATTGAATCCAAAATTAAATATCCAAGTAGAATCATGCTCAATAATTTACAAAATTAAATGTCATTCTTGTGAAAAATTTTACATCGGGAAAACCGGAAAATGTTTTAAAGACTGATTTAAGGAATACCTTCCTAAGAAGAAAAATAAACAAAATTTAAAGTCTATTTTTGCAAACCATTTACATAGTTAATAACAATAGCTACACCACTTTAAAAAAAATTGGAAGGCTTTACATTTATGTAGCCAAGGATCTCTAAAAGAATCACTTGATGAGTTTGAAATTTACAAGGGATTTAAAACCCAACAAAATGTAATTTTAAATGATAAACTTTCATTTAATTCAAATATTTAAATATATAAAACTGAAAACAAACAGTATGAGCATGTATCTACCTATAAAATTTGCAAAGCTGCAGTAATTGCATAACTGCCATTTTAGTCAATAGTAATTCTTTTTGTGTCCATTGAAAAACGATCTATTCCAATTTATTCCTTGAGTTTCAAGATAAAGGAAAAAAAACTATTTTGAGATAATTTGAAAACACGGTAATTTGATTGTTTATTAGGTGTTTGCAATTAATTTGTTTGAAATGTAAAACGTATATTAGATAGTAAAGTTAAGCTGATATTTTAGAAATAATTTTGGAACAGAGACACTGTAGCTCAAGGGTGTCACCCTATCGACAATGGGTGCCACATTATAATTGAATAAAAATCCGACTCGGAAATATTATAACTATTCGAAATTTAAAATGGCATATGATTGAAAGTATTTTTCGAACATTTCTGTCGGAAAATTTTCGAATCCATTTTGCTTGTCGGAAATTGATATTTGACGTTTTGTTGTAAATTATATTAAGTTATACGTTATGTTTTTTTTATATATCATTTTTACATTTGTTTAATAAACATTTTACAACGGAAAAGCTATCCATAATCATAAAAAAAACTAAACTCGCCATTTAAACTATCTATTCTATCAGTATCAACACAAAACAAAAGATAAATACGAATATTAAAAGGTTTCTCTCTCTCTCTCTCTGGCGTTTACATCCCATGGAGGGATTTTGCCGTCTGTGCAATCAGCTTCCAATCGTCTCGTTCCATGACCAGTTGAGCCCAGTTTCGACATCCTATATCACGAAGGTCTTGGATGATGTCATCACGCCAGCGTTGTCTAGGTCTTCCTCTTCGACGAACACCAGCTGGTTGTTGTTGGGACGCTTTTTTAATCATTCTATCTAATGGTGCCCTTTCTACATGACCAAACCATCTAATCCGGTTAGATTTAATGAATCCGATTACATCGCAGCCTCCAAGAAGCTGTCTGATTTCATGATTCATTCGGATTCTATACTGATTTTCAGCAACTTTACATGGACCATAAATTGTTCGTATGACTTTCCTCTCGAATGTTGATAAAATTCTACAATCGGAGGAAGTCAGTGTCCAGCTTTCGCTTCCAAAGGTAAGCACAGGTCGAATTAATGCTTTGTAAAGTGTGAGTTTGCACGACTGCGAAAGATGTTTAGATCGCAAAAGTTTTGAGTATGCGTAGAAAACTCTGTATGCGGCTGAGACACGAGCTTTAATATCTGCCTGCATGTCATTTGACGATGTTATTACAGACCCGAGGTATTTGAAGTTTTCTACACGTTCCACTTCATAGTCGCCAGTATTCAGATTGCCGGGAGGTATATTCCTGGATGTTGTTAAAAGTTTAGTCTTGCCGGTGTTAATGCATAATCCAAGTCGTTTAGCATTTCTTTCAAGCTGAGAGAGACTATCCTTGATATCGCTTGTTCTACGTCCGAGAAGCACAATATCATCTGCATAGCCAAGAATTTGACTAGATTTGTTAAATATACAGTTTTGTGTCTCAATGCGGCTTTTTCTTATCGCGTACTCCAGCGCCAAATTAAATAGTACGGGTGCGAGTGCATCACCTTGTCGAACACCTGATGTTATATCAAAAGAGTCAGAAACTGACCCTTCGATTACTATTCTACAGTTTGATCCCGATGTTGTGAGTTTGCACAGAGAAACAAGTTTCTCTGGAATACCAAGGCATATGACTGTAGACCAGAGGTTGTCGCGGATGATGCTATCATATGCTTGCTTGAAAGGGTTTCGACATTTTTAAATTCTGTACTAAAAGGGTGTGTTTATATGAGAATCGAAAATATTACGAAACATTTCAATCATACGTCGGAAAAAATTTGTCGCAGTATTTTCGATTCGTATAAAAATTTCCGATCAAATTCAATCATACCATACCAGTATATATGTTTTCAGACCTGGTCGTTAAAGAACCATTCCTGCATACTAAATAATATACCATAAAAAAAATGTCAATATGGTATCTAAAGGAATATTCAAAGCTATTGAGTAATTGTGGTGATGGCATTCAATGCTCAATATGTTGATTCCATTAATATTGTTAAAATTTAATTTCACGTAATAAATTAAAAATTTTGAAAAGTAGAATATATTCTTTTTGAACCAATAACATATTTATAGGACACATTTATAAGTTATCACAATTTATAAACTAAAATGGTTATCCATCCAGGTTATCCATCCTGGTTAAAATGGTTTCTAAGTGATTTATCGTTGCAAACATTGTGATGGTTTGTTTAAGTTTTTTACGTTCGGGTGTCACCCTAAAACAGGTGACACCCGGGGCGGACCGCACCCCCCTCCCCCTAGCTACGCCTCTGAATCATGCCACAGGACTGGAACTCAGCTATGCTGATACCAATCGATTAATAAGGTAATCGCCTGCAATGTACAACTACAGGGGAATCGCTCTACTCTGCGCAGCACATAAGATCTTTTCATATATTTTGCTATCCAAAATCAATCCTTTTTCTGAACAACTATTTGGAGAATATCAGTGTGGCTTCCGGAAAGGCCGAGGTACTATCGAAGAACTTTTCTCGATAAGGATGATTTTGGAGAAGTGTCGAGAGTTCAACATACCTGGGCAGGGCCGTAGAGAGAAAAACCGGTCCCGGGGAGAAATAAATTACGGGCCCTCTTTACATTTATGTTATTTTATTAACCTATTAAATTATAATATCACAAATATTAAAATGTTGTATTTGTTTGAAAACAATTTGATAAGAACGTTAAATAAAGACAAGTTCATTTTTTTTAATAAAATGTGTTGTGTAGGAATTAATGAATTACCGTATGAATATGATGAAATACCTTATTTGCCAACTCTTCTGAAATATCTGCCTTGTGCCATTGCAACGAATTGGTTTATACAGGTTATTATTTCCTCTTTCCTTAGAATTTAAACATTACGCTTGATATTATTATATCTGCAGTAACTAAAATCGTGTGTCATTTGAATTCTGTTTTTGGTCATGCTTTGTTTGAAAGGAGATTTTGATTGTGTTATTGTGGCACCACCTGAAAATTTGTATGACGTTGTCCTAACTTATATTCAAGTAATGATGGGAATTTAAAAGAAACGAAAAAGTAGTTCTGTCTTTATTATTTGTTTTTAACAGTTTTTGGTCTAAGGGGTTGACCACATAAACTAAAGCGATTAAAGAAGTCATTTGAATTTTTCAATTCGGAAGTATATTTTGGATTCTACTCAGAGAAAAACTCCATTTTCTCCTATACGAAACTGTTGTTCAGTCAATGCTAAAGCCGGGCATTCACATACAACGGAAACAGAAACAGAAACCGAATTTCATACAAATTTGACAGCAACGGAAACAGAAACCGAATTTAGAATCGTAACAGAAACGTAAAATTCGTCTGTTTTGTCTGAAATGGAAACAATTAAAATTGAATTCAGTACCGAAACTGTCACTTGACCAGAAACTGTCACATAATATTAATTATTATTTTGAATTGTGGTAACAAAAGCTTTGAATTTTGAATTTAATAAATAGGTTTAATAAATAAAAATTATTTGTTTTTGTTATTCTTCAATTTTATTATTCATAATATATAACAAATTCACAAACTCAAACAAAATTCGGTTTCTGTTTCTGTTTTATTATTCACCACCGTCAACCAAATTAGAAACAGAAACAGAAAATTTTCAGTTTCAGTTTCGGTTTCTGTTTCCGTTGTATGTGAATGCCCGGCTTAACTTAGTTATAGTTTTTCTCATGAGTAAAACGAGACGTTTGATGTGCGAGTTTAAAAGTTATCAAAAGTTTATTTATATATGATGAATTCCGATATTAAAATCCAAGACGTTCACGGTAATGCGATTGGTGATTTATTAGAGTTTTGTGTTCAACGAAAACACCCAATCCCCAAATTTTGAGCTATTAATTGGCGATGAACTAGAATTTGTATATAAATGTACTGTTGCATCAGTCAGCCAACGTGCAAAATATACAACTGAAGACGGCGCTAAGCAAATGGTAGCCCGAAAGATGTTACATATTTTACAAAACACGTCTTGTGATAAATTAGCGGTTAAAAATTCTGATATAAAACAACGAACCGAAGTTAAATTATGTGACCGACATAATTATTTTAAAAATTTTGACGAAGAAAAAAACCGTTCGACGCTTTCTATTTTATCTTCATCAACTTATGATTCGAAAGAAAAACTTAATTTAATTTTAAGTTTGAATGAATTAGAATATGAAATCACAAATGTTCATGATGGATTGAATGTGTTTTGTTTGAAAGGAGATTTTGATTGTGTTATTGTGGCACCACCTGAAAATTTGTATGACGTTGTCCTAACTTATATTCAAGTAATGATGGGAATTTAAAAGAAACGAAAAAGTAGTTCTGTCTTTATTATTTGTTTCTAACAGTTTTTGGTCTAAGAAGTGAAATATATCGAAATATTACTTTTATTGTTACTTTATCCACATATTTTAAATAATTTAAAAATTTTAATAAAAAAAAAAATCAGTAGGCAATGAGACTCATCCTTAGATGCATTTCTGTTTTTTGTATTCAATTACCAAATTGTAGTGTATTATAAGTCTGATTCTACAGACATTTTTTGTGAACTCTACGGAAATTTGTTTTTCATACTCTAACTCTAAGCTAGCATTGACTGAACAACTGTATGGTCTACGACTTTGGACGATAATTTCCAACTAGTTAAAGAAAGACAATTACTTAAAGAAAGACAATACGGATTCCGTAAAGGAAGAGCGACGGGAGATTTACTTTCTTATGTCACGCATATCTGGAACAAGTCGCTTGAAAACCATGGTGAGACTTTTGGCGTTGCTCTTGATATTACCAAAGCATTTGATAAAGTATGGCACAATAATCTTATTTGCAAATTGAGATGCTACGGCTTAGATGAACAACTTATTTCTGGGTTACAAAGCTTTATTTCCGAGCGCAAATTTCGGGTCAATGTTGATGGTGTTTCATCGAATATCTTTTCAACTAATGCTGGTGTTCCTCAAGGTTCCGCTTTATTACCTACTCTTTTTCTTCTCTATATTAATGACTTGCTAGATGCAACAGTTAATCCCATCCATAGTTTTGCTGATGATAGCACACTTCATGCGTCACATGAAATGCCAAATTTGTATGCACCATCAAATCTTAATGTCGCTAGATCAAACTTGATAGAGTCATTAAATATTGATTTAAAAACCATCTTAGATTGGGGAGTTGCTAACAGTGTTGAATCCAACACAAGTAAAACTCAAGTTTGTCATTTTTCTAGGTTATCAACACCTAATCCGTTTTTATTAAAGTTTGACTCAAATGATCTTCAAGAGAAAGAATCTATTAAACTTCTAGGAGTTGAGATTGAAAATAATATGAAATGGAATTCTCATATTTTTAACCTAGCTAAGAACGCTGTTCAAAAATTAGGATTCTTGGGTCGTTGTCGTAAGGTTTTTAATAGCGAGCAGCTTCTTTTAATATATAAATCATTTATTCGTCCCTGCATGGAGTATTCCTCTCACATATGGGGTGGAGCCTACATAAGTAGCTTAAAATGTCTTGATTCTATACAACGGAGAGCTGTTAATATGATCGGCAACTCGACTCTTACTAACGAGCTTGATTCCTTGCAACATAGAAGAGACGTCTCTGATTTGACGGTATTTTACAAGTATATTATGGACGAACGGGCGTCTACGGAGATCAAATCGATTTTGCCTGAACCAGCAAACTTCGCGCGTTTCACCAGAGCATCAATAGCAGCCCATCCTTTTACGGTTCAAGTGACAAGGTGTAGAACTGTCGCTTTTCAACGCGATTTTTTTAACAGAATTTCTCATCTCTGGAATGCCTTACCGGCGTGGGTCTTTCCTGATAATTTTAATCCTCAAAACTTTAAGATCAACGTTAATAAATTCCTGAAAGAAAATTGAATAATACTTTCGAACCCTAGTTCCCTAGTTAGCATGGTATCTTCGGATATTCAGAGACGTTGATCTATATTGGTTAACACTAAACATGCCTAACATTGAATAAAAAAAAAAAAAAAAACTAGTTGATGTGTGACTACACTGATTTATGGGTTAGTGACTAACACTGATATATACGAAATATAATGTTTTCTGTACATTAAACTGGTTTAAGAATTTTTAATTCACTAGAATTGAATATTAAACAATTTAGAATTATATTAGAGATTTTTTGACCACATAAACTAAAGCGATTAAGGAAGTCATTTGAATTTTTCAATTCGGAAGTATATTTTGGATTCTACTCAGAGAAAAACTATAACTTATAATAGTTTTTCTCATGAGTAAAACGAGACGTTTGATGTGCGAGTTTAAAAGTTATCAAAAGTTTATTTATATATGATGAATTCCGATATTAAAATCCAAGACGTTCACGGTAATGCGATTGGTGAATTATTAGAGTTTTGTGTTCAACGAAAACACCCAATCCCCAAATTTGAGCTATTGATTGGCGATGAACTAGAATTTGCATATAAATGTACTGTTGCATCAGTCAGCCAACGTGCAAAATGTACAACTGAAGACGACAAATGGTAGCCCGACAGATGTTACATATTTTACAAAACATGTCTTGTGATAAATTAGCGGTTAAAAATTCTGATATAAAACAACGAACCGAAGTTAAATTATGTGACCGACATAATTATTTTAAAAATTTTGACAAAGAAAAAAAAACGTTCGACGCGTTCTATTTTATCTTCATCAACTTATGATTCGAAAGAAAAACTTAATTTAATTTTAAGTTTGAATGAATTAGAATATGAAATCACAAATGTTCATGATTGATTGCACGTGTTTTGTTTGAAAGGAGATTTTGATTGTGTTATTGAGGCACAACCTGAAAATTTGTATGACGTTGTCCTAACTTATATTCAAGTAATGATGGGAATTTAAAAGAAACGAAAAAGTAGTTCTGTCTTTATTATTTGTTTCTAACAGTTTTTGGTCTAAGAAGTGAAATATATTGAAATATTACTTTTATTGTTACTTTATCCACATATTTTAAATAATTTAAAAATTTTAATAAAAAAAAAATCAGTAGGCAATGAGACTCATCCTTAGATGCATTTCTGTTTTTTTGTATTCAATTACCAAATTGTAGTGTATTATAAAAGTCTGATTCTACAGACATTTGTTGTGAACTCTATGGAAATTTGTTTTTCATACTTTAACTAAGCTAGCATTGACTGAACAACTGTATGGTCTACGACTTTGGACGATAATTTCCAACTAGTTGATGTGTGACTACACTGATTTATGGGTTAGTGACTAACACTGATATATACGAAATATAAAGTTTTCTGTACATTAAACTAGTTTAAGAATTTTTAAATCACAAGAATTGAATATTGAACAATTTAGAATTATCTTAGAGATTTTTTGACCACATAAACTAAAGCGATTAAGGAAGTCATTTGAATTTTTCAATTCGGAAGTATATTTTGGATTCTACTCAGAGAAAAACTCCATTTTCTCCTATACGAAACTGTTGTTCAGTCAATGCTAACTTAGTTATAGTTTTTCTCATGAGTAAAACGAGACGTTTGATGTGCGAGTTTAAAAGTTATCAAAAGTTTATTTATATATGATGAATTCCGATATTAAAATCCAAGACGTTCACGGTAATGCGAATGGTGAATTATTTAGTTTTGTTTTCAACAAAAAACCCAATCCCCAAATTTGAACTATTAATTGGCGATGAACTAGAATTTGCATATAAATGTACTGTTGCATCAGTCAGCCAACGTGCAAAATATACAACTGAAGACGGCGCTAAGCAAATGGTAGCCCGAAAGATGTTACATATTTTACAAAACATGTCTTGTGATAAATTAGCGGTTAAAAATTCTGATATAAAACAACGAACCGAAGTTAAATTATGTGACCGACATAATTATTTTAAACATTTTGACAAAGAAAAAAAACGTTCGACGCGTTCTATTTTATCTTCATCAACTTATGATTCGAAAGAAAAACTTAATTTAATTTTAAGTTTGAATGAATTAGAATATGAAATCACAAATGTTCATGATTGATTGCATGGTTGATGCTAAAACCAACGTTGACTTTCTCGGACATTCCATTGATTCAACATGAATCAAACCTTCTCCTGAACGTGTCGATGCTATCAATCGTTTCGACCGTCCCAAAACAGTAATGCAACTCCGCCGTTTTCTCTGAATGATTAACTTCTACCGCCGATTCATTTCTCACGCTGGTGGCAATCAAGCCATTCTCAACGATTTCCTTAAAGGTTCTAAAAAGAATGACAAACGTGTCATTCAATGGTCCGAAGACGCCATTCAAGCCTTCGACTTATGCAAGCGGCAACTCAGTGAGGCAACAATTCTTTCTCACCCCTTACACTCTGCCTAACTTGCGGTAATGGTCGACGCTTCCGATAAGGCAATTGGCGCTGTTGTCCAACAAAAAATTAACTCCTGGACACCACTTAGTTTCTTCTCTGTGCGACTCGATGAAACGCAACAGAAATACAGCGCTTATGATCGCGAACTCCTTGCAGCTTACTCTGCAATTAAACACTTTCGGAATCTCCTTGAAGGTAGAACCTTCACGCTCTTTACCGATCATAAGCCACTCATTTACGCTTTGTCGCAGAACCCTGCCAAAGCAAGTCCTCGCCAATTCCGCCATTTAAATTTCATCAGTCAATTCACGACTGATATTCGCCACATTTTTGGAATTGATAATATAGTGGCCGATACACTTTCTCGTGTCGAGCAAATATCAATTCCAGAAAACATTAATTATGACGAAATTGCTGACGCTCAGTTCAACGATAACGAACTAAAGGAATTAGTGGACACTGGTCCTGCACTTTAATTCCGATCCTTTCCAGTATCGTTTGGCAATTCTAATGCCAAAACTATTTTATGTGATACCTCTCTGGTAATCCACGACCTTTTATTCCAAAGCAATTTCGTCAGTCTGTTTTCAATAGTCTCCACAATTTATCTCACCCAGGAGTCCACAGTTCTGTCAAACTCCTCACTGAAAAAGTCATTTGGCCATCCATTAAAAAGGATGTACGACAAATGGCTCAGAACTGCCTGGCTTGCCAAAAGGCAAAAGTATCTCGCCACACTCAATCTCCTTTAGGTAAGTAGTCCTCCACTTCTCAAAGATTTTCCGAGATACACATGGACATTATTGGTCCACTTCCTACCTCTGAGGACAAACACTATTGTGTCACAATTATTGACCGCTATACTCGATGGCCTGAAGCCATTCCTATCTCGGATATCACAGCTGAAACGGTAGCATCAGCTCTCTACTCCAATTGGATTTCTCGTTTCGGAGTACCTTCAGTAATCGTCACTGATCAGGGCTCCCAATTCGAATCCAATCTCTTCAGCGAGTTGTCAAAACTAATCGGTTTCGAACGCAAACGAACTACAAGTTACAATCCTAAATGTAACGGCCTCATCGAACGTTGGCACCGAACTTTAAAATCTGCAATAATGGCCTACGACAGAACGGACTGGACCCGAATATTACCATCAATACTACTAGGCTTACGAACCACTTTCCGTGAAGACTTCCAATCTTCATCGGCAGAGCTCGTCTATGGTACTAACATTCGTCTTCCTGGTGAATTCTTTAGCGAGAACTACACTTCTACTCCTCAATCTGACTTCGTTTCTCAATTGAAACAAAATTTCAACCACCTTCGTCCCTCAATTGCATCAAGCCACACTTCTCCTAAAGTTTTTGTCTCCAAAGCTCTCGAGTCTTGTTCGCATGTCTTCTTACGTACGGACTTAGTACGTAAATCTCTTCAACCTCCATACGAAGGTCCTTTCCAAGTAATCAGTCGCGATGATAAAAATTTCGTTATTGACCGTAAAGGTCAACACATTCGAGTTTCCATCGACAGATTAAAACCTTGCTTTAGGGAACAATCTGAAGATGACCTAGTTCAAAACTCACCTACTTTGAGTACTGATCTCAGTCGCGCAGACGAAACTTCGTCTTCTACAGGTAAAGTCCATTCTACTCTTCCGGACACATCCTCGTCTTTCCCTTCTACCTCTGAAGATGCGAGGAAACGTGACGCTAAAGCGAATGTTTCAACTAAGAAGGTCAGATTTAATCTTATTCCTCAAACACAACTATTCCACCCTGCATCCACAATTACACGATCAGGCAGAACTACTCGTACTCCTACTCGTTTCCTTCGTGCTGTAGCACAATAATTTCTAAATCGTCCCATCTTCGATGGCACTAGGGGGGGGAGTGTTGTGGCAATAAACTTCCGTTTTACATAATAAACACATTCCATATTAACAAGAACACTATATTAAGACACTCGCACAACTCTAGGTATAAATTGGAAGAGTTGCCTGTTAATTAGAATGCCATGATTTTTATTAAGTTGTTGTCAATTGTCTTACTTTAATTTTTCGTTGTTTGTAACACGCCAATTTTGTTAGTTTTAACGTTAATAATATTTTACTCATATTTCTTTCCACTCAAAGTTATAAAAGTATATAAACTCCTTTTTTTAATAATGTTTCAAATTCATTAAAAGAAATTAACTTATGAACTAGTTACATTATATACGAATATATTTGTGAAAGTTGGTGAACAATAAAGAAACAATTTACAAATTGGGAATACTGTGTTTAACATGCAAATATATTGTTATCGTAAATAGGGTTTGAAAAAGTGTCTATAGTTTACCTAGCATGATTTACATAGCTGATATTACGAACATTTCTAATTTATGACGTTTGGAATAAAAAACAAGAAACCTATGCAATTGAAACATCATAAATTTCGATAGAAATTTGGCGAGTTTTTTAATACAACAAAAAAATTACTCAAAAAAAAAAACTCAATTTAAAATTTTGACGAGCCCTTATCTTACAGCTAAACATGAAAAAATCCAATTTCGAATTCCTTTATTTCACCATTGTAATAATATTATAGTCATTATATGGCTCAAAGCATATAAATATTCTTTAAATCTGAAATGGTAACATATTTTAAAACTAAAAAACTGAAAAAAACAACGAAAAACAGAAATAATTTAATATTTATGAAATGAGATTTTATTTTCACTTAAAAATTGGTCGTAACTACGACGGTAATTTTTAATAGAGATGGCACTGATTTCCTTTTTTCGAAATACATTCCTACTTTCCGAAACTACCTTACCTACTATTTGAAAATTTTGACAGATAATTTGTATTTTGAAAACATTCATAAATATTATTTCTTCCAAATCAAGGTTGCTTTTGTTATTTTTAATATAATTATTATCTTTCTTAAATTACTACAGTTAACTGAAAAGAAAAAGTTAAGTTAAACTTAAATGATTAATAATTATTAATTATTAAACTTATTTGATTAATAATTGTTATATACTATCAAGTATGTGTGGAATTATGTTTTATTTTCTAGTTTGTAACAAGTGCGACATATTTCTTCAAATTAATAGTGAATCAGCAAACTCTAATAAGCTACCATCTGTTAAAAATTATATTCTGTGACTGGAATTCCAACTTTAGCTTTGTTAGAGCGTTTGCTTAAGTTTTGTTTATTTATAAGATCAGTAGATCTATAATATCACGGTCTGTACATCTACTCTCCGAAACACACATACTAGATATTAGATAACAATAATTGATCAAATAAGTTTCTAATTGTGTACCTTGTTAATTATATTTAATTTAACTTTTTCTTTTTAGTTATTTTAATTATGACCGTTTTGGTGGTCAAAAATTTATGAGTGAAACTCATATGATGGTATCGAACCCAGATCAGTGGATAGAACCAATGGCCGATGCTGGTGATGATCAATATACCTTTCATGTTGAACCGGTTTAAACAATTGTTGCAGAAGTTTCAAGGAAAGTTAAAGACGCTGGAATGAAGGTTTTAGCTTTAAAACCATGCACTCCGGTTGAGCTTGTGAAAGAGTACATTCCCTTAGCTGATATGATTTTAATTATGACCGTTAAACCCGGTTTCGGGGGTCAAAATTTATGAGTGATATTATGCCAAAAGTGGAATGGCCACGTTAAAATTACCCCAACATCAGATATAGAGGTTGATGGAGGAGTTGGACCAGAAACAATTAATGAGTGTGCTAAAGCTGGAGCAAATATGATTGTTGCTGGTACAGCAATTATTCGGGCTACTAATTAAAAAGATGTAATATCGCTTTTAAAAACTCTTCAGTAGTTTACACTGGTAGTCTCATAAATATGTTATTGTTCCTAATTTTAAGATGATTTGTTAACTTGGGCTGGATATGGATTTAGATATGGATATTAGTGTTTCCAATTATCCGTATTTTTAACTATCCGGATATCGAATAGTATGTAAAGTAATTATCCGGATATCCGGATAATAATCCGGATAGTGGATTTAAATAAAATCAATATGTAGTTTTAAAAAACAAAAATTAGCTAATAATTTATTTTCATCTGGAAAATAATATTTTAAAAATACAAGAGCGTTTAACATTGGAATCTGCAACAGTTTGCGTTAAGAAGATACTAGCAACCGAAAAGACTTTCACTTTCGTTCGAATTAGGTTGAATGGTCTTCAGAGCATCAAACAGCTTTTCTAGGTAAGGAGTGAGTGTTTTATTTATGCTTTTATAAATTAAATTCCTCGTCCAGTGAAGAATAATTATTTTAACGATTAACTTTACTATGTATTTTCGATTGGTGATATCGTATTTTTTAATTCCATGACTAAAGTACATTCGGTAAGTTCGGTCGGAGTTGGAGAATTTTCATTTTCCTTAACTTCTTCTTCCGCCATTTTTAACTTAACATTTTCGGTTGTTTTGGTACTTTGTATTAACGTTTTTGCATAACTGATAGCTTATGATTTAGAAATATAACTAAAATACCCAAAATTATTATGTTGGAATAGTGTTGAATTCTGCACCAACATCATTAATGAAACTAATTCAAACATTTCTCGTTTTGTTAATAAACTGCCTTAACGTGATTGATTAACTTTAAATATTTTCAAATTACAAAAACTTGAACCGTAAATTATGACACGGCAAAATACTGTTTTTTATTTGTAAATAAATTACACTTCTCAAAATTCAAATTCAAAACAATTGCTGGAATGATAATTTTTAGATCAACCAAACGCAATGTCTAAATGAAAAAACTAAGTTTTAGATTGACTAAACGAAAACGTCTAGTATGAAAATTTTTAAAAAGATAAATAGCGCAAAAATTTTTTTTGCTTTAATTTTGTTATCCGGATTGCTTTTGTGAATTAACCGGATATCGGATAGCAAAATTTTTACGAATTATCCGGATAATTCCAATCCGGCTTAAACCGGATTGGAAACACTAATGGATATGGATGTGGATATGGATATGGATATTGATATAGGTATGAATATGGATATGTATATGAATATGGATGTGGATATGGATATAGATAAAGATATGGATATGGATGAGGATATGGATTGGACTTCGTATGGATATGACATGGACATGAATTGGATATGGATTGGATATGTATTAAATACAGATTGGATATTGATTTGATATGGGTTGAATATGGGATTGTATATGAATTGGATATGGATTGGATATGGATTGGCTATGGATTGAGTATGAATTGGATATGGATTGGATATTAATTGAGTATGGATTGCAGATGTATTGGATATGGATTGGATATGGATTGGATATGGATTAGATATGGATTGAATATGGAATGGATATGTATTGGATATGGATTGGATATGAATTGGATATGGATTAGATATGGATTGGATATAGATTGGGTATGAATTAGATATGGATTGGATATGGATTGGATATGGATTGGATATGGATTGGATATGGATTGGATATTGATTGGATATGGATTGGATATGAATTGAATATGGATTGGATATGGATTGGATATGGATTGGATATGGATTGGATATGGATTGGATATGGATTGGATATGGATTGGATACGGATTGGATATGGATTGGATATGGATTGGATATGGATTGGATATGGATTGGATATGGATTGGATATGGATTGGATATGGATTGGATATGGATTGGATATGGATTGGATATGGATTGGATATGGATTGGATATGGATTGGATATGGATTGGATATGGATTGGATATGGATTAGATATGGAATGGATGTGGATTGGATAATAATTGAAAAGGGATCAGTAATGGATTAAAAATGGATTAAAAAAGAAATGATATCAACGGAAAAAACATTAAAAATGTAAATTCAGCAGTTTTTTTTAAGATGTTTAATACACAATGTACGAAAACAAAACAAACAAAACGAAATGATATCTTAGCGGAAAAAAACATCAAAAATGTAAATACAGCAGTTTTTTTTAGAAAGATTAGGTACACAACGTAAAAAAACAAATAAAAAGCAATGATATCTTATCACACGCACATTTCAGCGGTAAGAACGTCAAAGCAACCAAATCAGGAGTTTGTTTTTAGGGTTTAATACACAACATAAAAGTACCAAACCAAAGAAATGATACATTTTGATAAGCAAATTGGATACTGCGACAGTAAAAACATTTCATGTAACTATTCAAGCTAAAATTTTCAATAAACATACCAAGCTACAAAAATGTATGTACATTTTATGAACTAAAACTTAAAAATAAAAAATATATAAATAAATAGTCCCGATGGTCGACACAATTAAGTTTACAAAGTATAAATTTATTTTTCTTCGAATTCTAAATGTACAATGCATTATTTGAAAGTTAATCTGAAACGAGAGAAGTACAAGCCAAACGCGAAAACGAACATTTCTAATTTATGACGTTTGGAATAAAAAACAAGAAACCTATGCAATTGAAACATTATAATTACTCCTCCTTGAATTTAAGACGTTATATTGACATTATATCAATTATATAAGCATACAACAATTTACCAGCAAGCAACTCTACTACATCTTAACATAAAGACGTTTGAAATTGGTTGTGTCAAAAATCACCTGGACCACTCTCAAGTTTCATCATCCTCAACGCCCCTAGCTGAAACTACATTTAAGAATCATCTCTTGGACAACTCGAAGCTACAAACGTTCACGGTAATGCGATTGGTGAATTATTAGAGTTTTGTGTTCAACGAAAACACCCAATCCCCAAATTTGAGCTATTGATTGGCGATGAACTAGAATTTGCATATAAATGTACTGTTGCATAAGTCTGCCAACGTGCAAAATATACAACTGAAGACGGCGCTAAGCAAATGGTAGCCCGAAAGATGTTACATATTTTACAAAACACGTCTTGTGATAGATTAGCGGTTAAAAATTCTGATATAAAACAACGAACCGAAGTTAAATTATGTGACCGACATAATTATTTTAAAAATTTTGACGAAGAAAAAACCGTTCGACATGTTCTATTTTATCTTCATCAACTTATGATTCGAAAGAAAAACTTAATTTAATTTTAAGTTTGAATGAATTAGAATATGAAATCACAAATGTTCATGATGGATTGAATGTGTTATGTTTGAAAGGAGATTTTGATTGTGTTATTGTGGCACCACCTGAAAATTTGTATGACGTTGTCCTAACTTATGAATATAATTTAATTTTTCAATTCGGAAGTATATTTTGGATTCTACTCAGAGAAAAACTCCATTTTTTCCTATATTTCCTCAATGCTAACTTAATTATAGTTTTTCTCATGAGTAAAACGAGACGTTTGATGTGCGAGCTTAAAAGTTATCAAAAGTTTATTTATATATGATGAATTCCGATATTAAAATCCAAGACGTTCACGGTAATGCGATTGGTGAATTATTAGAGTTTTGTATTCAACAAAAAACCTAATCCCCAAATTTGAGCTATTAATTGGCGATGAACTAGAATTTGCATATAAATTTACTGTTGCATAAGTCTGCCAACGTGCAAAATATACAACTGAAGACGGCGCTAAGCAAATGGTAGCCCGAAAGATGTTACATATTTTACAAAACACGTCTTGTGATAGATTAGCGGTTAAAAATTCTGATATAAAACAACGAACCGAAGTTAAATTATGTGACCGACATAATTATTTTAAAAATTTTGACAAAGAAAAAAAACGTTCGACGCGTTCTATTTTATCTTCATCAACTTAATCTAATTTTAAGTTTGAATGAATTAGAATATGAAATCACAAATGTTCATGATGGATTGCATGTGTTTTGTTTGAAAGGAGATTTTGATTGTGTTATTGTGGCACCACCTGAAAATTTGTATGACGTTGTCCTAACTTATATTCAAGTAATGATGGGAATTTAAAAGAAACGAAAAAGTAGTTCTGTCTTTATTGAAGTTATACTTCTTTGCGCTCGTTGTAAATATTTTGATGGGGTGTTAATCGAGAAACCGCGTCACGCTTTTTGAAGTTATATTTTAACCTTTATGCTGTATGGTAATTAAGACGAAATTAGTAAATCAACCTTATGCTGTATGGTAATAAATACGAAATTACTAAATCAATCATATTTTATAATAATGAAACATTATTCGCTTAGTTATCTTTGATCAATTTTTTTTTCACTTCTCGGAATTATTATTAAAATGAATAGTTAATGTATAATGTGACAAACAAATATGTACATTTATATGAAAATTATGTTAAATTATTTTTTAACAAATACATATTTCTAATTTACAAAAATATGTTCTTATGGTTTCCAATTATATAAAATATGTACATATTTTTATGCATTAGTACCAATACGATACATATAAGCATTGCTCATATATGATTAAACAAACCTGCTTGCATTAGCAGAACTGCCCTCACATGTTCCAAAAATTGGAAATTGACGTTTCTTTTCCTCTTCTTAGAAACATTGATGGACCAAGAATTTGCCGTAGAAGAAGATTATGAACAATAGCTACAGGTTTAAAGTGTCTTACTTATTGAGTGAAATATGCTTCTCCGTTACTTTTAAAACTATTTTTGTTATTGCAAGGGATCTATAAAATATATGCAAATATGTTAACAAATGTTGTGATTTGACTGTTTTAATAATAATATATAAGTCTGAATTTACAAATGAAATTAGGCTTATTATTAGTTTTTCCAATTTTTGTTTTAAATTGTGGGAAGGAATGTCGAAATAGGACGATGACGATAAAGCGGTAAAACCCATTAAACGAAAATATTCACTAAAAATGGTGGTATTCTTTAACCGGCGTATGCAACAATGTAGTAGAGTATTGCAGACAGTCGATAAAATATATTTGCAAATTGCAATACTACCCTCTTCAGAACAGCAACATTTTTAATCATCCGCGTAGGCCCCGGAAAAAACTGTTGATTTCAACTTTTTGTTATAACGATACAGTTTTGGAGTTAAACGCTTAGCTTTTTCAATTTTGTGAATTATTTTTTTTTAATTGTGTTGTGTATCATTTAATTATTATTATTTTCAACGACAAAATAATAAGTTTTTTACAAGAATAAATTTAAATTGTGTAAGTATTAATTAATTTGTTTAAAAATAATAATTTTATTTTAAATAATAATTGTCGTGGCTCTGCGTCTTTTAATTATCATTAAAATGAATAGTTAATGTATAATGTGACAAACAAATATGTACATCGTACAATTATATGAAAATTATTGTTAAATGTACACTGTTAGTTTTTTGAAATAATTTTTAACGGTGTAACATAAGAAAAAAACGGTGTAATTGAAAAAAAGATGGCATAGCCTTTTTTTTTTAACTAAATTGAAGCTTATTTTATATCTAACCACTTGTGAAAGTTTGGGACTTGCGTTATTTTTTGTTTTAAAGATAAAATTCGTTGTGCATATGACTGTCGGGAATCAGTTTTTTTTGTTCTGAAGGAAAATTATAAAAATGGCGTTATAAACTAAGAGATTTTTTTTTATGTTAAATATCAAATATTTTATTATTAAATGAACTTTTTAAAAAGCAATTTCAGTCAAGTTCAGCAAAATTTTGCGACATTTTGACTCGACCCTTTTTAATTTGGTTTATTCTATTTGGTGAAGACCCCTGGTCAAAAAAAAAATTCTAAGAGAAATTGTATTTTTTATTTATGAAAGACTATCCATAAACAAAAAATTATCAAAATTAAAAGGGGTCAAGTCAAAATTTCCCAAAAATTTGCTGAACTTGCGTGAAATTGCTCACATATTTACAACAAATTTGTTCTTATGGTTTGCAATTATATAAAATATGTACATATTCTCATGCATTAGCACCAATACGATACATATAAGCATTGCTTATATATGATTAAACAAACCTGCTTGCATTAGCAGAACTGCCCTCACATGTTTCAAAAATTGGAAATTGACCTTTCTTTTCCTCATCTTAGAAACATTGATGAACCAAGAATTTGCATTAGAACCTTAGTACCGAAGAAAAAGATTATGAACAATATCAAAGCTACAGGTTTAAAGTGTTTTACTTATTGAGTGAAATATGCTTCTCCATTACTTTCAAAACTATTATTGTTATTGCAAGGGATCTATAAAATATATGCAAATATGTTAACAAATGTTGTGATTTGACTGTTTTAATAATAATATATAAGTCTGAATTTACAAATGAAATTAGTCTTATTATTATTTTTTCCAATTTTTGTTTTAAGTTGTGGGAAGGAATGTCGAAATAAGACGATGACCATAAAGCGATAAAACCTATTAAACGAAAATATTCACTAAAAATGGTGGTATTCTTTAACCGGCCGGCGTATGCATCAATGTAGTAGAGTATTGCAGCCAATCGATAAAATATTTGCAAATTGCAATACGTCCCTCTTCAGAACAGAAAAATTTCTGGATTGATAAATGATTATAAGTCTACATGAAATAGGACGCTAAACCAATAGCAATGAACCAGTGTACCTATTTTGTATGACGAGTACGGTGGTTTCAGAGTAAGTAATTGACAATTGTGACATCCCATAAACAAATATATTTACGCTAACCTAATTGTTCGTGACACATTGAATTATTTAAATTAAATCTTTGGAATAAAATTTTAACTTTTTTCTAACCTTAATCTTTTGCCATCTACATTTACAAAAATTATTTAATTATTATTTGTCTGTCAACGTGTTTTAATTTTAACATACATTTAATATGTAAATTTATCTATAGCTTTAGAGACATTTATTTAATGGCTTTTGCTGACTGCAAAATGATATTCCACACAACATAAACTTCATTGCAGCTATTGAGGTTTATGTTTCCATGGAATGACCCGATACTATTACATTTTTTTCAAACTTTTTATATACTTTATTAGTAATAAAATAAGTTAAATTAAATGACATTAAAAAAACTATAGGAGAATTTACTCAAAAAAAACAGTTTTCAACCACTTTATCTGGGAAGCATCGCCGTGCGGGTGCCTTCTAGTAATTAATAATAAGGTAAGTGTACAATATTACGGGCTAGTACATTATTCCGTGCTATTTCATAAAAAGCTTTAAAATAAGAAAAATTTAAGCTTTTTTGAAAAATTTTAGATCAAGATACACGCACTGAATTGCTGAGAACCAATTATTTTGATTTTCTTGCCGGCATTTTTGGTTTTATATTCATAAATCATTCCTTGATTGATTGCTCGACGAAAATTTGCTGTTTGAGATAATTTTCTTATAGAAAAGGTTAAGGTTTTATTAACATTTTCTTAAGACCATAAAAATTTATCGGTATTTATTTCCTGTAAAATATTCTTTTTTGTGGATCAATTAAAATTATATTTAACGACTAACGTTAATAGAATACTGATTTTGTTCATTTTACGTATTAAAACAAGCGAGTTTTCGACGAACGGAATTACGTTCATAATTTATTTGAAATGTCCGTAATTCCGTTCTTAGCCCGGAATTAGGAAATTGTTAAACAAATTTATTTTGTTTTTTATATCAAAAGTAATCATCTATTACATAAAAATGCAATTTTTATAAATAAAGAACACTATAAAAATGTTTCGGAGCTAATTACGGATCTATATTATTTTAACCAAATTGCTAGAATTAGGAGTAGTAGATGTCAAATTTTCATTGCTAAGAAGACAATCTGGTCTGCTCAATAGTTTCTTTAAATCACTCTCTATTTAATTCAGTCGTATGTTTTAAATTTTGTTATCATTAACTTAGAGTTCATGATTTTTATAACACATTTCAAATAAAAATACTTCACTTATTTTTATACTACTGTCTCCCTCGTAAAAACCGCCTAGGCGTTGTGTTCGAGGAGTACGCCCACTGAGCGGTTTATTCGAATAAAACGCCCAGAGAGTTATATTCGAATAAACTAAACAAATTCAACATATTAAAAAATTAAAATAAAAACAGTAATAGTTTTTGCATATTTGTGTGCAATGTATGATTTATCACTCTAAAAATGGTAATTTTTATGAACAATTTTTTTTATTTAAAAGATTAAGATTCAAAATATTTTATCATTTTATTAAAGTGAAATAACATTTCATTTTAAACATTAATGTTAAAAAAATTTCCTTTGACAACAGTTTGCAAACGATCCATTTTTAGTCCTAAAAAACAAATATTGCTTTTTGTGTATCGGAAATTGTAAATTGTAAACTGTCAAATCCAGAAATATCTACACGAATTGCAAGACGTTTGGCAGGTGGTGGTCGGAATAAGGAATTTGGTGAACTAGAAGATGAGCTGATCAAATGGATCCAGAATAGAAATGAGAAAGGCCTCCGTGTAAAAGATAAATATATTTGGGTTGTGGCGCTTAATATAAAACAAAATTATAATTTAGAAAAATATGCAAATTTCAAAGCATCAACTGGTTGGCTTGATAAATTTAAAACGGGCTGGAAATTGGTTTCGAGACGTCAAACAACATCCCGAATCTTACCGGACGATTCTGATAAAGTTTGTCGCGAATTTATACATAGAATACAAAAAATTATATGCGATAAAAAAATTGAACCACAAAATATTTTGAACATGGATCAAGTTCCAAGATATTTTGAATCAGAGCCAAAAATGACCATAACGACAAAAGGAATTCGAAATGTGTTAATGCGTAAAGCTGGTAGCTCCCATAAACGATTTACTGCCACGTTTACAATCACGGCAGGTGGAAAAATTTTACAACCGCATTTGCTATTTTCAAAATTAAAGAAAATCCTAAAGTTCACAGTGGTTGTTTTGTTGACGTAAATGACAGTGGAATGTGGAGCACTGCGATATTAAAAAATTACATGTTTAATGTAATTATAAACAGACCGCAAACAAATTTGCTTCATGAGCCAGTTCTATTGATTATAGATTCTCATGGGCCACACATTAAATTAGCAGAAACAAAGTACTATTAAAAATACAATATTTTTATTGAGATAATCCCTGCAAAAATGACGAGAATATTACAACCATTGGATGTTGTTATTAACAAGATATTTCAAGAAAACTACAATGATTTATACAATGAATGCATTGCGGAAGCCATCACTGAGACTGATATGCAGACAAAGCAACGAAATCCGAAAGTGCCAAACTATAATATTGTTTCGAAATGGGTAGTTGATTGGGCGGCAAGCACTATTCCTTCTGAAACTATAGTCAAAGCTTTTACATGCTGTGGTATTACCTCGCTAGACAAATTTGAAATTGAAAAATTACACAGTCCATTAAAGGCATTTTTGGATGATCACTTTGATATCGAACGGTGGATATCAACCGTTGCAGACAATGTTTTAGCGAATACTTATTGTTACTTTGAAATGATCGAGGACGGACATTTTTTTTGGCCCGAAAAAATTTCTACAAGTTGTTTTGAATTCATCAAAGCTACAAAATTGTGTTCTGATGATTTTAAAGATTGGATGAAAATATATATTCCAAATGTTATTAGTTTTTTAAGAAAAGAATTGCAAGAATTGATGATCACTGATGATGAGGATAAAACGATATTAAGAACTGGTCTATCGACTGGATCAGGTGCTGAAATATATGCAATTTCACTCCTGGAAAATTGGACAATAACTGTCATCAGTTTGGACTCTAATTGCAATAAAATAAAAGAGGAAGTTTATAGTGTAGATAATCCGGTCAAAATTTTGCAAATTGTGAAAATTGAACATTTTTATCAATGGCTTAAAGTTGTGATGTATGCATCATATATATTACCTGTTGTATGTAGTTCAAATATATTATATTTTATTGTTATATATAATTTTCTAATTTTTGAAGATTACTATTTAAATGAATTGTTTTGTTACGTTTAAGTTTATGTTTATGTTTTTTAAATAAATACTGAATATATATTAATTAAAAAAAAATAATTTTAATATTTTTTCTACTAAAATTCGTATATTCTAATATAACGCCTAGGCGTATTATTTAGGTGGGCGTTTTATTCGAGGTATATGTTTTCATTCGCAATATTTTGATTTTTTAGGTGCTCTCGAATATAACGCCTATGTGTTTTTTACGAGGTAAGACTGTAGGCTGTATCTTGCTAACACGGAATTAGGGTCAACAGAATTTAAAACATTCCTAATTACGGGTTATTCGTCAGTTTGAAGACTTGGAGCATTTATAGTCCAGATTTATCAGATTTAGCATTTTATAACAATTTATTTTCACAATAACTTGGAACAGCAGTCTCAAATAGAACGTATTCGTCGACCACAATCAAGATATGATTTATGAATTTAAAATAAAAAATACAGGCTAGAAAATCAAAATAATTGATATTCTCAGCAATTCAGGACGTGTATTATGGACTAAATTTTTTTTCCCATAGTAGCATGTAGAATTTCAGCTTTTGATATATACTTATATCGGCAGAAGTCTGCACACAAAGCCATTAAAAGCATAGATAGGGCGGTTAAAATAGAGCTTCAGTAAATGTAGATGTTAAAGAAAGACTTCAGACCATATTTTGTATAAATTATTATTATAATTATTAAAAGCATTATTATACACATACATTATTTTTATAAATACTAAAAACATCCAAAAGTAATTTTTATTTGGTTTACTGTTTTCACTAGTTTCGATACAGGGTGGTTCGAAATTTGTTAAAAATTTAAAAAGCAAGGCAAGCTTAAAGTTAAATAGTGCTTGAACCGATTAACCGATTTAAATAATTTTTTTTTCTCCTTTTTCATTTTTTATGTTTTTCAGTTTTTGATATTCTGATACTTATAAATGAATGTATTAGCAAAGTTATCTATATTTATAAATAAATAAGTGAATAAATAAATAAATAAATAAATAAATAAATAAATAAATAAATAAATAAATAAATAATTAATTAAATAAATAAATAATCAAATAAATAAATAATTAAATAAATAAATAAATACAAAAATAAATAAACAAATAAATAAATAAATAAATAAATATAAAAATAAATAAATACATAAATAAATAAATAAATAAATAAGTAAATAAATAAGTAAATAAATAAATAAATAAAAAAACAAATAAATAAATAAATAAATAAATAAATAAGTAAATAAATAAATAAATAAATAAATAAATAAAAAATTAAATAAATAAATAAATAAATAAATAAACAAATAAATAAACAAATGAATAAACAAATAAATAAAATTTTTCCTTTTCTTAAAAATCGGTTTTACTTATAGACTATTTTCTTTTTTTTAAATTTTTTTCCCAATATTTTGACTTTGGCCTTTCAATTTATAACATTTGAATATAAATACGGTTTTATAAAAATATTACATCGATAAAATAATTTATATTTCTATACGATTTTTTTAATTTTTATTTTTCAAAAATGGAGATTTAAAAAATACTTTTATTCTCTTATTTCCTTATTGTTTTTCTATAACACATTTATTGTTTTTCCATACCACACTTAAATTACAGATAATTGTTATTTGAATATATTATTAATTATTCGTTTGAAATTTTTGTACTTTGTGACATTTACTAAAAACGAGTGTACCTTTTGAACTTTTTTTTCTTAAAAGAAATTAAAAAAGGCTTAATAAAAAAAATCATATTGAAATATTCTTTGTTTATTTTAGGTGAAATTTTTGAGTTTTAATTTTCAAAAATTTTAACTTTCAAGGACGGCGAAATTTAGAAGAACCTCTTTTTCTTTTTTATGAAAAAACATACTCAAATTACAAAGAAGCGTTTTGTTTTGTTGACGAGAACGACCCATTTGAATATTTACTAACAAAAAATACGTCTGATCTGGAAAATGAACTTTTGAATAATTGAAAATATCATTTTTAAAAAATTTAAACTTAAAAAGTAAAATGTAAAATAAGCAAACTTGTCAGTATACTAAATAATACCTTTAAACCCAAAAAAGTAATAATAGTTCCTGGGCCCACACCGATTTCATGTGATGATTACCACATATTTTATACTTCGTGAGGCGAATATCCTTTACGAGCCCGAAAACTTTTGTTCTGCGATTTTCCTTACATCGGCCGCTATTCGTTCGGCAATCTCTGAAAATTTTTGATTGCCCGCAATCTTGTAAAACTGCTACCACATTTTTTTTTCAACTGCTTGTCTAACCAAAAAGTGTTTGCTATTGTCGAGTCCGACAACTGACATAAGGGTATGTTTTCGTTGTCGAACTAGACAATAGCAGACAAATTTTTGTCCGACAAGGTTACCCTCGTGTTCTAAATCAAATTTCCAACCCCCATAACTTTAAAAAATAAAATTTACAAGAACCCGGGCAATCGGCATTTTTCTGAGCTTGTCAAACGAAAAAGCGACCGAATCGAGAAAAATGGCAGACTCAGCAAGGACAGGAGCCTCACAAAGTATAAAATATGTGGTAGTCATCACATGAAATCGGCGTGGGTCCAAGGACTATAATGCCTTAGTATGTTTTTGATAAAGAATAAATCTTTAAAATATTAAGAAATAAATGAAAAACATGTACTTTTTGAAATCGCGCTATTGGCAAAATTAAAATTAAAAAACCTCATATAAAAATGTATTTTTTTTTCTGTTTCTATTTCTGCCACCCTGTATCAAAACTAGAAAAAAATAAACAAAATTAAAAACACGTATTAATTTTGTTTATTATACTATCGATTACCAAAGTTTCAAGAAAATCGAAAAAAGTCAGGCTCAAATTTGTGAATTTATTGTCGTCTTTATTCGATTTGCCATCTAATATATGTAATATAAAAACTTACATAAAACGTGTATGCTAGGACATACAGAATATAATATATCACAATATAACAATAAAATGTTTGGCATGTTGTGAAATATATTTAGCATTTATTGTAATAATATAAAACCATAACCGTGAGCTCAACTGCATTCAGACTTCCTAGTGCTATTTTTTCTGCTTCCACAATCCAATTATCTAATTCAGTGGTTCTCAAAGCGTGTTCCGCGGAACACTGGTGTTCTGCGATGCACTTTCAAGTGTTCCGCGAAAAAATTAAATAATCAATTCAATTAAAAATTGTTTGAAAATAAAATCAATTCAATGTAAAATATACACGTACGTAAAATTTACACGTTTCTCGGCTTTGTATGAATAAAAATATCTTTCGGGTTAAAATTACGTCTTGGAAACATAAAATATTATTGCAGTTATTAAAATTCTCCTTTTATAAAGGATATACATAAATAAATAAAAAATATAAGAAGTTTTTGTTTTATACAATATGAACAATGTGATTGAATAAGAAAGCCGTTTATGTCTTCCAAATTTTCTAGTTTTACTTTAAATGAAGAAGAAGAATTGACCGACGTCAGATCGTGGATTAAAATTACAGTTCCATGAAAACACTCCTGAAAATTTTTGGATCTCTGTTAAAGATGACTCTCTGTTAAAGATGAGTATAAGCAAAAAATCCCTGAACGTGAACATATTATTGTTATTTTCCACGTCAACTTTGCGAAGCAGGATTTTCAACTATGGTCAATATAAAGACAAGCAAACGCGAGAGACTTTGGAATTTAGAAGACAAAACGCGTGTGGCGTTATCATTTATTCGTCCCAATATCGCTGAGATCTGTAAAGATCTTCAAGCTCATGGATCGCATTAAGTTTGAGATTTTTTTAAAAGTATTGTAATTTTAATTGTGCTTTCAATAAATATATTTGCATCAATCAATATCGGTGCATATTTTATTTATATACATGGGTAGTTCTACACACAAAGGAAGAAAATGGAGCTAATTAGGGCACGACATGTTTTTTGCGTATAAGTTCTGTATAAGTAGTTTTAGTATAAGTAGTTTAGTTAAAGTTGATGACGTTCTTTCAACTTTTCTGAATGTGGCCAGTAAAAAAAAAATACATGAGTCAAAATTAAAAAAATATCCTTCTTACTCCTAAATTAACTCAAAATTATGTCAATATTATCTCAAAATACGAAATAAATATTTATCTAAGTCAAATTTCGCTTTTAAAACTTCCAGGAGATTTAGACCAGCAGCCAAATTCTGTAACTGTGAAGCGGTGAAGTGTTAAAAATTTCTTCTTTTCATGTTTCTTGTTTCTTTTCATTAAAAAACTTATCACTTCACCGCTTCATAATTACAGAATTTGGCTGCAGGGGACTGATAATTTATCAGTATTTATCTTAAAAATGACAAAATTACGTCTTATAAAAAAAATAAACGAATTCTATACCAAGGGACTACATATTCACGACGCATATGACTGTAAAATTACCTGTAATTAAAATACTTTTTACGAAAATACTTGCCAGGGGACTGATAATTTGACTGAACAAAACACGATCTTGCTACCAATAATGACTGTTTTGATTGATAAAACCTCGGACTAAGAAAAACACTTGCATCATTATATTTATTGAACTTTAATTAACTCCTGTGACGAGCGATAACTTGATAGAAATATGAATTTCCTTTATTTTCAATGTGTTTTGATTGGGCTGGAGAATGATAAAAATTCGGGGGACAAACTTTAATAGGATATATCTTATATGAAATATAGAGTAATTTTATGATTATTTACACATTGCTAACGCATTATAATTCAAAATTATAACTGCAGTGTAAATTTGTCTCTACACACTTAGAATCATTGATTATTTAGTTTACCAGCTTTGACTTTCAAAGATGGACACGCCAGGGGACTGATAATTTTACGTTTTGCAACATATTTTTTGTAAGAAATATATTTCGAAACGGGATTATTTTGGGTGACCTGCTAGTAAGCTAGACATGTAGTTAAGGTTTACAAATTTCATTTGAAAAAACATTAATGAAAAAACATGAAAAAATATTAATATACGAAATAAGCCGAGCCATCCAAAATTCGCATATTTGTAGAACTACCCACATATTATTTTCTAAAATTAGCACTTGGAAGCAGAGGGTTGGCAATGACAAGCTGCGACACGATTCCGTTTTCTTTTTACTCTATAATAATGGAGTGTTTTTGCGAACATTATTCTGTTTTTATTGCTCCTTTGGTTTCAAAGAGGTTAGCAACCCACGCTCCCTGTTTTAAAGTTTATGCTGTATTGTATATATGTTCCGCCTAAAAAAATATCAGAGTTTAGTGTTCCCCGACTTCAAAAAGTTTGAGAACCAAGGATCTAATTTGTAGTAAATGCATAAACATAGCAGAAGCTTTGGTTCGTAGTGACACCAAATTTGTTAAACACAAAGTAGAATAATAATGCCATTTACTTAACGTGAAAGTTTAAGTTTATTGTTTTATATTCAACTCATTGTTCCTTAAACTAAACCATTTATAAGCAGATATGTCTATTAGTCACACTGTTGACACTACCAATGCACTAATTTTCACTGTCCAAACATCCGACCAGCCAGATAGACATATTATTTATGCTTATTTAAAAGGCATGGTAAGTTTTTGACCTTATTGAATAACACTACCATTTATGTGTTTTTAGAATGGCAAAATAAATAATATAAACGTAGATAAGTGTTATAAAAAATAAAGCAATTGTTTTAAAAACAAAATTCTTCTCTGTTCAACTCTTTAAAGTACAAAATAGTTATTTCTTTAAATATCACGCAATCAGGGACGCACTAACACGGAATTAGTTACACCGTCAATTTTTTAGCACGTAATTAGAGACAATGCAGAGGTCATTTGAAGTATTTATAAATACCAGTGCACCAAATTTTAAAACTTTTTGATGTACAACATGGTAAACAAAACAGCTATATAATTATAATAAACCACTTTATATGTTATTTCTGTTGCCTCAAAAATTTTAAATTCATCCTAAAATGAGACAATCCTTAATAGCACGTAATATGGTACACTTACCTTAATTAGTTTTTTGAATAATATTTTTTTCTATTTATTTAATATTTTTTTCTTGGATTTTTTTTTTTAATAATATTTTTTTTTTGAATAATATTTTTTTTGAATAATATTTTTTTTTCTTTTTGGATAATATTTTTTTTTTCTATATATTTTTTTTTTTATTTTTTTTTTTTGAATAATATTTTTGTTTTTTTTAGTTAATTTTTTTTAATGTATCCTATCTGTCTGTCTGTGTGCGTGTGT
Source organism: Diogma glabrata (assembly GCA_963693315.1). Lineage (NCBI taxonomy): Eukaryota > Metazoa > Arthropoda > Insecta > Diptera > Cylindrotomidae > Diogma > Diogma glabrata. Next base: position 105,132 of record CAVNZG010000323.1, read on the forward strand.
GCGAGCGCATGGCCAAAGAAATATAAGTTCCACCGTCTGGTCTGACGCAGACCCTACTTTTTTTTTTATTAAAATTTTTAAATTATTTAAAATATGTAGATAAAGTAACAATAAAAGTTATATTTCAATATATTTCACTTCTTAGACCAAAAACTGTTAGAAACAAATAATAAAGACAGAACTACTTTTTCGTTTCTTTTAAATTCCCATCATTACTTGAATATAAGTTAGGACGTCATACAAATTTTCAGGTGGTGCCACAATAACACAATCAAAATCTCCTTTCAAACAAAACACATTCAATCCATCATGAACATTTGTGATTTCATATTCTAATTCATTCAAACTTAAAATTACATTAAGTTTTTCTTTCGAATCATAAGTTGATGAAGATAAAATAGAACGCGTCGAACGTTTTTTTTCTTTGTCAAAATTTTTAAAATAATTATGTCGGTCACATAATTTAACTTCGGTTCGTTGTTTTATATCAGAATTTTTAACCGCTAATTTATCACAAGACATGTTTTGTAAAATATGTAACATCTTTCGGGCTACCATTTGCTTAGCGCCGTCTTCAGTTGTATATTTTGCACGTTGGCTGACTGATGCAACAGTACATTTATATGCAAATTCTAGTTCATCGCCAATAGCTAAAAAAATTGCATAGACAAATTTTAGGGGACAAAAGATGCTGCTGTGCCTTTCTTGGCTATCAAGAAAGCGTTAACATCAGCTTTCTTACTAGTCAACCCAAGTAGCGTTTTTGCTTTAGATTTTAAAATTATAACATAAGAATGTTGTATAAGGCCTCTATAGATATAGGTGATGTAGCAAAAACCAATATAGAGTTGAATTCTTCGATAATTTTGTTCTAAGAGAATTTCTCAAAGTAAATTATACGACAATAAAGGCAAAATGTATCAAAGAAAATAATGCTGTTATTTGTTCTTCAAACGATTATACAATTACTATTTATCAGAAGTGTTATAGAGGTTTTGTTGTTGTTCTAGCTTTTTTGGAAAAACTTGCGTAAGCCCTGTGTAAGACTGTTACAAAGAAACGAAAATCATCAATAAAATTTTTTCCTCTATGTGGTGTTTTGAAGAGGATTTAAGGAGGAAAAATAAAATTTGGTGCTAGTGAAGTATAAAAATAATATTGAAAACAGAAATTAACTTCTTAACTTGATTTAATTTTCACATATATTTTTATTTACTAAATTTAATTAATATTAAATTGCAAATATTAGCGTTTAACTTAAAATTAAAAACATGGAGGGGCTGAAATCTCAAGATCTGAGATATCAAGACTTCGGTTTTGGTTAAGGATTTTGATATACACTCAAACTCGCTTTTAACCTACACCTTTTATAAAATACACACTTCCAATAGGGTACGATAATTTTTTCCCTTAATTTTAAAACAGTTTTTGTTGCAAAATTGCATTGCTTATAACGTAACTCGGCTTATAAGGATATAACGTATTTTGATTTATTTCCACCAAACAAAAATGTATTGATTAAGTATGCTTTATAACGTACTCGGATTATTAAAAAAATCCTTTTTTCGTTTATCTTTTGTTTTTCATTTTTGTGTTTATCTTTTTGTTTTTGTGATTGAGTATACGCTGTTTAAGATTTCTTATTGTTGATTATTATTATTAGTGCTAAAAATTAATGTGTTCTGGACGTTTTTTTACATCTCGATTTGTTTTTGATTATAGTTTTATTCTAATAATTAAATTACATAAAGTCAATTGCAGTTTTTAGTGCTTTTTTAAACAAAATATGGCTGAAAATAAGACGAGACACGTAATCACTTTAGGTACAAAGTTCCTCGCACGTATGTCCATCCAACGGAAATATACAACAGATCAAGATCAAGAACAGCGTTCAACCAATTATCAAACATCCTGCAATAATAGCTATAAAAATTGAAAAAGTTTTGGTTGAAATGGAAATTGATACTGGTGCCTGTACATCGCTGATAGATATAGATAAGTATAAAACATTGTTTAATTATCTGAACTTATCCACTGGTCAAAATTCTTTTTCTACGGTTACAGGTCAAAATATCAATGTCGCGGGAAAAATAAACGTAAACGTGGAGTTTGAAGGTGAATTGCATGTGCCTGAATTGGTTGTGATTGAGTCAAAAAAAACCGTATAGACCATTAATGGGTCGATCATGGCTAGATGTGTTGATTCCAAGATGGAAAAATTTTTTTTGTGAAAAATCTGAAAATTTAATACATTGAAAAGAAGAGTACCGATATTTTAGATGAAATTAAATACAAATTTCCGTATGTAATAAAAAAAGACAATCAAAACCAAATGATTGAGAATTTTACGACAGAGATTCATATAGAAGAAAATTGTGTTCCAATTTTTCACAAACCGTTCACGGCTCCGTTTCAATTGCGTGGAAAAGTCGAATTAGAGTTAGATCGCTTATGTGATAGTGGTATATTAAATCCAGTTAGACATAGTTCTTGGGCAAGCCCAATTGTTGTTCCAAAGTCTAACGGCGATATACGAATTTGAATTGACTGTAAAGTCACTATAAACAAATATGTTAGAACGGAGTACTATCCACTTCCGCGAATAGACGGCATTTTTGCTAAATTGTCAAACTGTGCAGTTTTCTGTGTACTCGATTTAGCGGGCGCACATCAGCAACTGGGTGTGTCAGAAAAATCCCGTGAATTACTCACAATAAATACACACAAAGAGTTATTCCAGTTTACTAGGTTATCATTTGGAGTTAAAAGCGCTTCATCCATTTTCCAATATGTCATGAACCAAATTCTACGAAATTTAGATACAACAGAGAGTTATTTGGATGACATTATTATTGGCGGAAAAGACTATGACGATTGCAAGGCTAAATTGTTTAAGGTCTTGAAAAGATTAAACGACCACAAAGTAATAATTAATTTGGAAAAAAATAAAATTTTAGTCAAAATAGTAAGCTATCTGGGTCATAGGCTATTGAGCCTAATAGTGAAAAAATTGAAGCTATTGCTAATGCACCCGCTCCTCAAAATTTAAAAGAACTCCAATCGTATTTGGGGTTATTAAATTACTATAGTCATTTTATTCCAAATTTATCTATGGAATTAAAAGAATTATATCAGCTCCTTAAGAAAAATATTACTTTTAATTGGACTGATAATTGTCAAAATTGTTTTAATAAATCAAAACAACTTATTTTAAACAAAAACAAATTAAATCAAAACAACTTTTTTTAAATTTGACGGTATTTTACAAGTATATTATGGACGAGTGGGTCTGCGGTGATCAAATGAACCAGGAAACCTCGCGCGTTTTACCAGAGCATCAATAGCAGCCCATCCTTGTACGGTTTGAGTGATAAGATGTAGAACTGTCGCTTTTCAACATGATTTTTTCAACAGAGTGCCTTACTGGCGTGGCTCTCTCCTGATAATTTTAATCCTCAAAAGTTTAAGATCAATGTTAATAAGATCAATGTCAAAGAAAATTAATAAATGCTCTCGAGTCCTAGTTTCCTAGTTAGCATGGTATCTTCGAATATTCAGAGAAGTTTATCTGCTTACCTAAAAGAAGATTTAAGGGAAAATTATTTTTAAAATTAATCGCTTTCAAAATTTAAAAAACTCATGAACGGATTATTGAAATGACTAAATTTTTACAAATAAGATAATTTTAAATTTAGAAAAATTTTAAAAATTGGGTAAAAATCCATTCTTTAAAATAATTTCAATATTATGTTGATGCATCATAAAATTGAAATTATTTCAAAGAATGGAGTTTTACAAAAATTTTAGATTTTTAAAATTATCAAAATATAATTTTTGTATTTGCGATATTTTAAAAATTCAATCCTCAAAACCTTAGAAACTAGGCCCGTAAGCAATTTATAACTAGACCGTTTTGGAAAAATATTAAAATCCTAAAATTTGCATCCCTGGAGAAGATATAAGGGAAAATTCTTTTTAAAACTAATCGCTTTCAAAATTTAAAAAACTTATAAAACTGATTTTAGAAATGACTTAATTTTTACAAAAAGATAATTTTAAACAATTTAAAATTCTAAAAAATTTTTAAAATTTGATTCATCATAAAATTGAAATTATTTCAAAAAATGGATTTTTACCAAATTTTTAAATTTTTTAAAATTTAAAATTATCAAAATACAATTTTTGTATTTGCGATTTTTTAAAAATTCACTCCTCAAAACCATAGAAACTAGGTCTCTATATACTCCAGGACACCAAGAAAATAATATTATTTAAAGTTATTAATTTTAAAATATCCACTTTTAAAAATTCTTTGATGTGTCAAAAATAGTATTTTTAAACTGGGATTTTCTTAGATTTTCTTCATCTCCCCTTACCCTTATAATTTCAAATCCATGACATCCTTGACCTATTATTGTCAGTTGTGGCTTAAAATTTTTATTTTAAATCACAGAAATAATTCCAAAAAAAATTGTTTTCAAGTATTTCAAATTTGAAAGAATTTGCAAAGAGATTAAGTTAATTTAGAAGAGATATCTATAAACAAAATTGGTGTATTTTTAAAACCAGCATCAATTTTTATTAATTTAAATTTTCTAAAACTTTGTAAAACTAAGCGAAATTCATGATTCATTTATATAATGCAAAACACGTTAATTAAACTGCATGGGGATTGATAAAAAAATTTTTAACCAATATTTTTGAGTACCTTGCACGAAAAATTTCGGTCAATAATGGTGTTACATTCAGTTGTTGTGCAGTCTCTTTTGTATGCTTTTCAAAACTACGACTTTTAAGTCCTATTTTGTTAGAGCATATTTTTGCATATTTTACTCTAAAAAGCATATTAGAGCTTATTTCACCAAAAGTTCATATTTTTGCATATTAGCACATAATCATGAGTTTTTCCTAAATTTGATGGTGACTATGGACACAAATATGGACTTCGAAAAATTGGATTTTTTTTAACTATCGCGGCAGTAATGTTTAGGGTTCAGTATTTTGAAAATGGAATACTAGTGCTGAGACTTTGGTGTTTGCCCAGCCTCTATAAGTCCTATTGGCCTAAGAGCTAGGGCTAGACCTAGGCGCTAGACAGCAACCTCTTTGAAATTGGCACTGGAACTCTGTGTTTAGAGAAGAGTGGAAATATAAAAGGAAATTTTTTGGAACCAGTTGAGCGGCATGTCATATAGAAGATTGAATCTTTTAAGGAAGATTGTAATTCTTTTAAATAATTTTTAAAACCGTTGGGCTTGGCATATTACAGAAAATGTGTATTTTTTATCCACTACCAGATTTAACTCAGAACGTAATTCACCAATCAATATGCTTAGAGTATGATTTGTAACAGTTCTGCATTCCAAATTCCGGTTTGTCACATCTGGTAAACATTTTTTTTTACTTTTTTTTGCAAAAATAGAATTTATGTTTGTGGAATACTGCAACTTTCTTTAATGGTTTTATAATTAGAACTACACGAAATCTATAACATTGGTTAGGCATTAACATTGGTTAGGATATATATTAGCTCACTATATAGCCAGAACATTTTGTTTCCAAAACTGTGGTAAAGTCAGCCTATGAATCAGCGTCGCAATATTTCTTATTGAAAATAATAATTAGTTTTAATTGTATTCTTTTAACTATATAAATTGAAGTAAAATAAAGACTCTCCAATTTAAATATTTTGGTTATATTTATTTTAGCAATTTTTAAACAAAAATACACCAATTGTTCTATTTACTGGAATATCGGTACTACCGGTAATATCGGTAACGTTAATTAAATCAACTTGGTATTTGAATCAACTTGTAACTTGATTAAAATAAGTCATTATTTTTGGCGATTTTCATATATTTCATGTCAATTATATTATCACATAAATTAAAATTTATATATATATATAGAGATTTCATTATAGGGATATAAATTATAATCTATGACGATTTCTCAACTATCAATTAATCAAGTTTCTTATATGCTCAAGCAGAAAATAAATGTGAATTATCGTTGTATGTAATCCTTCATTTAAGGTTATATAAATTCATAAATTGTGCCCAGTTATTCTTGATTTAAATAAAATATAATCAATAAAGGTTTCGTTAACAATTTATAGACATTTTTGTTTCTTATACTCTCAATTATAGAATAGAGCAGAGCTGTCCAACTGGCGCCCGCGGGCCACATCCGGCCCGCGCCTCAATTTATCTTGGCCCTTGCTTTTGAGAACAAATTTCGTTTGATTTGGTCCGCCAAAACATTAATAATAAAATATAATTCGTTTCATTTGTAAATTTAGTAATGTAAATATAATATATACATATTAAATTAAGATGCACACTGAAAAAAACATGTTCTATTTCCAATCGAAATGCAGTTGTCTCAACCTCGCAAACATGGCGAATCGAACTCCGAAATTGATTCAACGTCTATATAGTTACAGAACGATGTCGTTGAGACAACCTCACGGATTGTTTATGTAACTATATAAAATATAGTTCAATTAATTTCAAATATTTTAATTTTAAAATGGAAAATTAATGATATAATGCCAAAGTAAATTTTTTTTCATGGAATTGGTTATTAACTTTATTCAACTACTTTTATATTGCATGTAACACGTTATATTTTAAATAGACCTCACTCTGTTGTCAGGAAAATATTTATATATAGTTGTCCCAATCACATTGATATTGTTTGGAAGTATTTTTTCTTTGTTTAAAAAATAAAATACCAACTTTGAGATGAGTTTGTCATTACTTCAACTTTTTTTAGTGCAGTATTTTTATATGTAATGAAAACACAATTCTAAATAAGGATATTGCTCACCACAGCCAAATATTAATTTTTATCCGAACTGTGGATGCTGATTTTAACTCTTTTGAGGAGCTATTAAAACTCGCGTCGCTTCACGAGAGCACGAAAGGCGAAGACATTTTCAAAGAACTCAAAAGTGCAGTAACGAAACTCACTAATTTTAAAAAATGTACAGCCATTGTGACTGATGGGCCAAATCTATGACCGGCCAAAATATTGGGCTCAAACGATTGATGAAAGCAGATTGTATTAATTGTTGAATGCTACACTGTATTATTCATCAAGAAAGTTTGTGTGGGTCTACAATGGGAATGAGAAATAATGGACACGGCTACGAAGATAACCAACAAAATAAGAGGTGGAAATCGTGCACTTACCTTACTTTATCGAAATAGATATTACAAAAATTTTATCAGAACAGCGTCATGTAGGGTTACCAACTGAGTATTTTTCACCCGGAGACTCAGGGTTTGTCGGCAAATCTCCGGGCTCAGGGTTTGGAAGACAAATCTCCGGGTGAAATAATAATTACATAAAAAATAAAAAAATGTAAAATTTCTTTCAATTCAAATAAACAGAATCCGTTTGAAAACAAAAAAAACGAAACTCTGTGTATTAGAAAACGACCGAGTTTAGTTTTGCGATGAGTTTTTTGGTTATTTATGTTGGTTCATTGGATATTTTGTTTTTCCATATTACGTATAAGCTCATTGATGTTTTATGTCTATATTGGGTTACCCAAGAAACACTGTGTCTGTCCAAAGCTAGCACAATGCGTTCACGCGCGTCATGGCATGTTGTCACTGGGACGTCCAAGTGCATCCGTATATTGCTATCAAAGTGCCATCATAGCGTGACGGCAGATGTGGTGGCAAAATGTACGCATTTGCTATTTATTGCGAAATGCATAACTGGTTTCACTTCGTTTTTTATTGTTGATTTTGAATGGGTTTGAAATTTGAATTTAATTAGTTGTCCGTATAAAACTGCGTATGTTAATTTTACTATTAAATACTTTACAATTATAAATAATGCAAAATAAATATCAGTCAAATGAAAATAATCCCAAACAAAACAATGACAAATAAGACTGAATCCAACAAAATATGGTGTGCAATTTATGAAATTTTTTTGTTATCCATACAATTGTCGATCGATCTAGATTCAAACCGATAAGAACTTTTTAACTTTAAAAAAGTATATCATTCTTATCGGGGTTAGCCGACTAGATACACTACCAAAAAAAGTGAACGCTTATAAACCAAAATTGGTCCGCTGTTCTAGCGAAGCATAAGAAAACAAAAAACTTTCATAAACATATGTTTATTAGATTCAGGTTTAGTCAATTTATTTCTCTAGTTTATAACTATTGTTGTTATACTCTAACCAAGTTAGAATTGGATAACAAACTTGTATCGGCAAGAAGAAGATGACCAGCTTAACTTGTGTCTATCGACACATTATCTACAATTAATTCAATGAATTATTTGTGATATAACATCACTCCGATGGAAGTTATCCCATCATGAATAATAAGACTGAATCCAACAAAATATGGTGTGGTGTGGTGAACATATGGTCATATGTTTATTAGATTCCGGTTTAGTCAATTTATTTCATTAGTTGATCACTATTGTTGTTATACTCTAACCAAGATAGAATTGGATAACAAACTTGTATCGGCGAGAAGAAGATTGACTAAACCTGAATCTAATAAACATATGTTTATGAACGTTTTTTGTTTTCTTATACTTCGCTAGAACAGTAGACCAATTTTGGCTTATAAGCGTTCACTTTTTTGGTAGTGTATATCTAGTCGGGTAGCCTTGATAAGAATTATATACTTTTATAAAGTTTAATAAAAAGTTCTTATCGGTTCGAAACTAGATCGGTCGAGAATTGTATGGATAGCAAAAAAATTTCATGAATTGCACACCATATTTTGTTGGATTCAGTCTTATTATTCATGATGGGATAACTTACATCGGAGTGATGTTATATCACAAATAATTCATTGAATTAGTTGAAAACAATGACAATAAAAGAAAATGTTATTATGTCTCGATTCAATAACGAATGGTTGAAAAATCAAAATTATAAGGATTGGATCGAAAAAATTAACGAGTTTACAGGAAAATGCAGTTTATGCTGTATTAATTTCATTATAAAGCATGATGGAGAAAAAGCAGTTAAAGCCATGCCACATGCAAAATATAAACGAACGAATTCGGTCGTTTTAAGTAAAATGTGCCACATGAACAAAAAATTTATCGGCGATATTTACAACAACACTAAATATGACAGTTTGCAAAAAAAAAATATGAATTGTTATATTGAATTTGAAATGAACATTTTTATTATGAATGTAATTATATTTTTAAAATTTTATTTTAAAACAAACTCAACGTAAATTATAAACAATCACAAAAACATAAACTTTCAAAATGAAAAATACCACGATGTGAGGTTAAATCCGAACGATAAAAAAAATCGGTCATAATTCTACAAAAATCGTTCATAATTCTCCAAAAAGTCAGTGGAGATTTATGAACGATTTTTTTATTTCTATCGGCGGTAGAAATCGTGCAAAATGATTTTTGGAAAAACCATCAATTAAAATTAATTTAACAATAAGCTTTGTTTATTTTAATCGATAGGTATTCTAATTTACCATACATTTGGCATAATATATAAATAAAGCAAGTTTTTGTTTAATCAAAAATTAGAAAATCGTTGTTAGCAATCCGGCAAAAATTTTTGTCATGTGGCAACGACTTAAAAACTCTTTATAATAGTAATAAGCACAGACTGTTTATTCAATTTTTAGTGAATTATATTTTTCTATATTATAAAATCTCCGGGTCGCGTCCTTTCAAGAGTTGGTAGCCATAATCATGTATGTGTATTTCTTTGTGAATTTACATTGTTAATATTGTGCCAAAATTCAGTGTTTTGAAATATTTTAAAGTGACTATTATTTGTTTTAATATATTTGAAATACTGATAAAATATTTTATTATGATCACATTAAGTGAGCTATTGAATCAGATGGCAATACCCAGTCCAAGTATAGAAGGACAACAAAATAGATGATCATCAAGTAATAACCATGTTAGAAATTTGAAAGCTTTCGTATTTATTCTCGGTTTTAAAAAGTACATACATTTTTATATTTTTTAGTTTGTTAAGTTTATTATTACTGTACTTAAGGCGGATGCATAAATTGGTCGAATAGTATTTTGAGATGGCATTGTGCTATAGGGCCATTCTCCCAAATATAACCTTCACATTGAAAAAAAAAAATATTTAAAAAAAAAAATGCTCTTGTTTTCTCACAGTTAACATTCTGAATTATCAGAAACCACAAAGCATTATCACATGGAAATTTTTTTTGCATGAAATTGTTTCAAAGAAAGTGGAGTTATGTAACTTTTCTTTTTTTCCATTTTTGAATGATGGTATTTTGAAAGTTGTAAAAATTCAAATATATAATTTATATTTATTTATTTATAATTAAATTGTGCTACAAATACTTCTAGCTAATAGATAAAAGCTCAAATATGATCAATATTTTATTTTTTATTTACCATATCAGCGTTTACAAATGGAACAAAAATTAGATGTCCCGTGCATAACATAAAACATGCATTTTTAATTTTTTAAAAATAACTATGGGACTGAATTACTAATTATTTTAGTTTTACTTTGTTACCTATGATATTGTTAGTTTTCCACAAAAACTTTGCTTTATAATGAAACAAGGTAGAAATAGTAAATTAAAACATAATGTCCCGTGCATAACACAATTTCAAGGGAAATCAGGGAATTTAAAGAATCCTCGAGAATTCACCACAATAGGAGGATTAATAATTTTAATTATGCTGTCAGGGCTATATAGTAGTTTGTCTTCTTTCTTTGGCCATTTTCAGTGGTTTCCATGTGACTTCCAGTGCTTTCCATAACTGATACTTGAAACTCATAATTGATTATTTGAACCACTTCACCTGCATATAAAACCTCGTCATACACAACAACGACCCAATTTCCTACGGTAACATCTTTTTTTTGCAGTTAAATTGCTTTGCTTTCCCACAACAGTGAGTGCATTTAAAAAAAACTCTTTGCTATTTGTAAATATCTTAATGACATACATTTTTGAAATGCCTGGGATTTGTGGAGCATGATCCCATGTTATATGTCTACAAATTTCTACAAAATTACCATCACTTTGGTAGAAGCTATGTGTATTTTAATTAGTTGAGCAAAATCATCTGCTGATCTGACAACAGGAGCTGTATCCTTTTTAGAGGATATCAAGCTCTCCTGACAGTTGACTTCTCTCTTTCACCGATTCCGTCAACTACCCCTTTTCGTGGGAGGTAGCGAAATATTTCCAATGGAATGGCTTTTTATACTTATTGCTAAGTTCTTCTAAAAAAGAAACCATATATCTATTCTTAAACTCCGAAGACGGTCCATCTGTTCATATAATCATAGTTAGATGTTTGTTGTCCTTAGAGTTAGGCTTAAATTGTATATAAATTGCCTCTATAAACGCTCGAACGTAATAGTTGGTAATTATTAAATTCAAATTTGTGGTTGCAGTTATAAGTTTAAGATTTTTTTTTTTTTTTATTCAAAGTTAGGCATGTTTAGTGTTAATTATAATAAATTATAAATTAACGTCTCTGAATATCCGAAGATACCATGCCAACTAGGGATAAGAATGGAATGCAAATTAAGATTCTCTGAGAAATTTATGAACGTTACCTTTAAAGCCTTGAGGATTAAATTCATCAGGGAAAACCCAGGAAGGTAAGGCGTTCCAAAGATGAGAGACTCTGTTGAAAAAGTCACGTTGGAAGGCTACAGTTCTACACCTAATTATTTGAACTGTAAAGGGATGCGCTGCTACGTTTGCTCTGGTGTGACGCGAAAGGTTTGCTGATTTAGGTAAAATCGATTTGATCTCTTCAGAAGCTCGTTCATCCATAATATATTTATAAAATATAGTCAAATCAGCAACATTTCTTCTGTGCTGCAAGGAATCAAGACCGTTAGTAAGACTTGGGTTACCAATGAGTTTAATAGCTCTACGCTGTACAGAATCAAGGCAGTTGAGACTACTCAAGTAAGCTCCACCCCATATGTGAGAACAGTATTCCATGCAGGGACGTATAAAAGATTTATAAACTAAAAGAAGTTGTTCGCTATCGAAAAACTTACGACATCGCCCCAAAAATCCTAACTTTTGAACAGCATTCCTAGCCAGATTAAAAATATGAGAATTCCACTTCATATTATTTTCAATCTCAACTCCTAGAAGTCTGACAGAGTCATTCTCTAAAAGATTTTTGGGGCCAAACGTTAATGGAAAAGGATTGGGTGTCGTTATCCTAGAAAAATGACAAACCTGTGTTTTGCTTGTATTGAATTCAACACTGTTAGCAATACCCCAATCCATAATTGTTTTAAGATCAGTGTTAAGGGAATCTATCAATGTTGACCTACACTCACTAAGCGCTAAGGGTGTATATAATTTAAGTGCTTCATGAGACGCATGTAGCGTGCTATCATCAGCAAAACTATGTATAGGATGAACCGTTGAGTCCAACAAATCATTAATATAGATAAGAAAAAGAGTTGGTGACAAAGCGGAACCCTGAGGAACTCCTGCATTAGTTGAAAAAGTATTCGATGACACACCGTCAACATTGACCCGAAATTTTCGATCAGATATAAAGCTCTGTATCCAAGATATAAGCTGCTCGTCTAAACCATAGGATCTCAATTTGAATATAAGGTTGTTGTGCCAAACTTTGTCAAATGCCTTGGAAATATCAAGAGCAACACCGAATGTTTCTCCAAAGTTTTCAAGCGACTTGTTCCAGATATGAGTGACAAAAGACAGCAAATCTCCCGTCGCTCTTCCTTTTCGAAATCCATATTGTCTCTCATTAATTAATTTGGAAGACTCTAAGAAGCTCATTAAATTAAAATTGACATATTTCTCAAAAATTTTAGCAACTACCGATAATATTGAAATGGGTCTGTAATTCGTAGGATCAGATTAATATTGTTATTTTGAAAGTGTTTAATGCAAACAAAAACACGCTTTATCAATGCACTAAATTAATAAAAACAATAATATTTTATATATGATGTTATATTATGTGTCCTGATAATATGTACTAATAAAGAAATGTATGTATTGTAAATTGAAATTGCTATAATTTAGGTTAACAATATAGAAAACTCAGACGCGTCCCGTGCATAACTTTGCTTTGTCCCGTGCATAACACAACCTAAAATTAAATTAAAAATAATTGAATGAATATATCAAAAACTTAAAGACACTGTAGTAGATCTTCGTTATTTGGCTCTAAAAAAATATAGGTCTTAAGGAATTATTCGAGCTAAGCTCACAGAGTTTTTCAAATGTTGATGACTAAGTGAAGAAATAGATTTTTTCTGCGTCCCGGGCTTAAAAATTAATATTTTAACTTCTTAAAAAAACTTTAATTAATTTTTTTTTTCATGGTAATTTAAGTTTGATGTTGCTTGTCCATAATCAGTAAAGTAAGTTAGCCTTGGTTGATTTTGTTGTTCTGTGAGAGAGTTTAAAATTCTCTGAATGTCCCGTGCATAACGCGAGAATGGACCTATACCACTAACGTATAAAGACAAGTTTAAATATTCGCATCAGATTTCCGTGGATTCGAATATTGTATCGAATTAAATCGGATTCAGATAAATCCGAATATTCTTACGCAAGGATTATAACATTTTAGAAAAAAGCTTCAAATCATACATACTTCAATTTCGTTTCATATTTCTAAATTTGTTTTTTTAGGCGAATTGAATTATTATTTCTTTATTCCACATTCATAATTGATGTTTAGTGCAACTTATTGACATTAACATTAATAAAACTTCATTTTCCGAATGAGATTTTCCTTACATACTTATATAAGAAATGCATTTTGGGTTGTAATTTTATACAGTGTAAAAAACCCAAAATTTAATTTTATTATAATTTTTTTCGGTGTTTTTCAAATTAAAATTCAATTTTATCTTAAAGTAACACTTTAACATTTTAACTCATATGTTTCCAAATTTTTTAAACTTAAATCACGTCATTTTTTCATTTTACAGACGATGCGAGCAGTTTACAAGAAAGTAGTTCCAGTTTGGCGTTATATATTGAGATTTTACAGCCAATAAAAGTTGATTATGGTTTGTGCATGAGCCATAGGAGACTGGAAATAAAATGGAATGCAACATTTGATGGACGAAGAAGTTAACTCCACTGAATTGAACCTTCACGGGAATGAATTACAAACTTTCTAAGTGGTTGGACTCTTTTTACATCAGCAAATGGGCTTAGGCTAGTAAGATAAACTTCTATTATTTCAATAAAGGTTGATATTGATTTCGAACATTTATGTGTGAACAAGAGTAAGGTGCACATGACAAAGTGGCCAAGGTTTTTGAAATTAATCAACCCTATCCTGAATAACCATATAAAAGATGTAAATTCTAAAAAAAAAAGTATCAAAAATATAAAATCAATTAATGATAAAGGTAGTGAATACATTTTCTAACTACACCCAGAGAAATGCTGGCTTATATTATGCATATGACCGCATAAATTATGCATAAGACCGCGTAAAAAAGAACTAAGAGGCAAATTTCATAAATCATGCATTTTCGTTTAATAAGTTTTTATAAATCTGACAAACAATTCAAGATTTTATTACGAGTTTAGCAATGGATCTAACCATTATGTAGTTTTTTTAAGAATTCTAAGACACTAGAAATGAATGTATTCAATTGAATAGAATGAAAAATTGCTTTGAAAAGTGAAAGATCCGTAACAAAAGTTTTATCTCAATTCCGGTCGGTTCGGGGAATCGAACCGGCGTCCCTCTGATCAAAGTTTATATGGTTAACCATTTAACCAACTCGACCAGCGACGAGATAAAATTTTGTTTTTGGACGATCGACTTAACATCACAATTATTTAATTCATTTTTAATGTCAATTTTTTGTCTTATTTATTTATTCTACGAACACGTTTTACCGTTCTTCATACCTCAACTAAGTTGACATTGAATGAAGAACATTATGGATCTACGAATATGGGAGACAAATCCCAACTAGTGGAGAATGGCCACTAACCAATTTAAATTCAACATTAGTGGCCATTCTCCACTAGTTGGGATTTGTCTCCCATATTCGTAGATCCATAATGTTCTTCATTCAATGTCAACTTAGTTGAGGTATGAAGAACGGTAAAACGTGTTCGTAGAATAAATAAATAAGACAAAAAATTGACATTAAAAATGAATTAAATAATTGTGATGTTAAGTCGATCGTCCAAAAACAAAATTTTATCTCGTCGCTAGTCGAGTTGGTTAAATGGTTAACCATATAAACTTTGATCAGAGGGACGCCGGTTCGATTCCCCGAACCGACCGGAATTGAGATAAAACTTTTGTTACGGATCTTTCACTTTTCAAAGCAATTTTTCATTCTATTCAATTGAATACATTCATTTCTAGTGTCTTAGAATTCTGACAAACAATGTTTATGCTTCTACCGCATAAATCATAAACTATCATGGGATGAATTTATGCAAGGCATTTAAGCAATTATACGGATAAATGTATAAATTATACATTATAGACATAATCTTTAAAAATAAATCAAACATTACTTTGTATGATTTAATAGTCCTTATTTATAATTAATGCATGAATATGCATGAACCATACTTACATATGTTGATTGTGTTTGCTATTTATAAAAAATTTGTTTTAAATAAAATTAACAAAAAACATTTATTTTTAATAAGTTGAGCTTTATTTATTTAAAATTATATTACATTGTTTTATTATAAGAACTTATTACTAATTTTAACTCTTGATGAAAATGATTTAGAAGTTTATTTTTAATCCAAAAAATATTTAAAATACATTTTATTTTTCACTATTTTCTTTCAAACAACTACAAACATAATTAACTATGTTATGTACATTTATTTATCAAAGAAAAAAATTTAAACATTTACAAAAATTATAAATGACGAATAATTATATAGAAAAATCTTACCAAAACTCAAATTTTTGATTTAGTTGGTTTTGCTCTAACTAAAAATGGTTGAAATCTAAAATAAGCGTTTTTCAAAATTATTTGACCTTTTTGGGAATATTTCCATTTAGTTGAATAACTGAAAGACCGGCCTGTATGCAAATTGCAATCTGAAAAAATAGAAAAGAACACTGATTAGTTTAAAATTATTTGCAGTGCTGTTTATATAAAACTTACCTTCTTCCTTGCAGATGTGAGATAAAATTTTTCTCCAGATGTACAAATGCCCGCGAAGCATTAGATTAAGAATCTAACAAAAACTAAAGAAAGAAATACAAAAAGTCAAATAATTCATTTAAATTACCATAATTTTTCTGCGACTGGAACTGCCAAAGAGGCTTCATAGATTAGGATACCTTTATAAATTATCTAAATTTCTTCCATAGTATAATCTCCAATGTACATATAATCTTGAATCGCTAGAAAATCTAGGTTTATTGCTAAAACAAAAGCACTTATTAAATTACTGATATTGTTACCTAAATAAAATACGAAGTTAAGCATAAAATACTTTCAAGCGCAACAACTCCAGTTCACAATTTAAATGTTTTTCAGGTTTTTTCCAAAATTTCTTTTTGGTTTGTCTGCATAAAAAATAGAAACACATGATAAAATTGAAATAAACGTTTATAACACTATTAGAGAAAATAACACTTTTGGGAAAATTATTTACTCACCTTTTACTAATTTTTAAAAATTTTAGAATGTATATTTTAATATATATATAGATAATAATAAATCCCAGAATCTTAAATATCTTAAAATTGTATTGACTAGAATTATTATTATTTGTAATAAATTTAGTTTAAATATTTAAACTAAATTTAAAATAGTTCTATCAAAATTTATAATTTAAACACAAATTTCACTTGTCATTTTTAATTATAATTTTAAATCGCGTTACTATTCTAAACTTTTTTATAGAAGGAAAAAAATTAGATACAAAATAAAATAAAGTCTGGTCGTTGTATATTCTGGTGATAAGCAGCATAAGAAAAGTAAATAAAGGCATAATAAAATTGAATTATTCGGCAACCGTATGATTTATCGATATTTGTCAACAAAACGTAAGGCATTGATAGTAATTAATCGTTTAAAAGAAATCAGGAATCATATTTACTATGAGTAAAATATCAATCGATGAAATATCATAAATCATTCCATTTATGTATAATTCACCCGAAATTATGCGTGATTTATGCGGATTATTTATAATATAGAATGGTAATTACAAAAATGTAATTATACAATCCCTTTGCATAAATTATGATCTGAAATTTCTCTGGGTGTAAAATATAAATATTATTTGGCATTCAAATTTATTTGCATTCCTTTTTTACTATTTTTTACAGATTACCAAAATCATATGGTCCTGAAATTGTTACAACATCTATCAATTTCTATCAATAATATTAATACATGGTATGGTTGAATTAATGCTTTTGAACTACTATGTGCACTACAGATATTGATTTAGAAACATTTAAGAAGCTTATTTCACTGCATAATTATGAAACTTTATATTGAAAATTTTATCAAAAACTTGAAACCGAAACACAATATGTTAATTCACTATTCAAAAATAATTCACATGGCAGGACCTTTAAGATGGTTTTGGTGTTTGCGTTTTGAGTCAAAATACCGCGAATTGAAAAATTGCTGCAATGTAAATTTTTCTAGAGTAAATTTACCATTATCTATTGCCAAAAATGCAACATTAAATTTACATATCTAATTTTAATTGGTAAAAACATTAAAACAAATTTTGAAATAACATATTAAACTTCCAAAAGAAGATATGATTAATAAAGTTAGATGTAATTGTAATTCTGATCAATATTTAAAATACCAAAAAAATGCAGTCAGTTATTATTATATAACATATATAATATAAAAATACTGAGTTTAAAATTGATGATTATTTCTTTGTAGAATAGGATACCCAATTAAAAGACAAATTATTTAAAATAATTGTTATATTGTTTGAAAATAATGAACCATTGAAAACAATGAACCATAGTTGCATAAAATATACAAGTTATTCATAGTAGTCCGGCTAGTTTAACGATTCGATTGTTTTTTCTTTCATTAGAAATATAAATAAATATTTATTGTTATTTTAATTAAATAATAATTCTGAATATTAAAATATTCCTACACCGAAAGAAAAAATGTTGGTTGATTCAAACATGTTGCATTGTCAATCGAACATTAAGTGAAAATTGTGGAATTAAATACGTTTGTGATTGAATCAACCAACGCTCCGTATTCAAATCAACAATTTAGCCGTTGTTGATATATTTTTTTATAAGTTTCATTAACATATTTGATTTAACCATGTTTGTAGTTGAGTCAACTATGATTTCATTGTCGAGCAACAATGCCCTGGTTGATTTCATTTTCAATTGACTACAAACGTGGTAAATTAAAAATTAGACTAAAAATAGTGATATTGAATACGTTTGTGATTGAATCAAACAATACTGCGTATTTGAATTGACTAATCAGTCGTTGTTGATAAATTTTTTTATAAGTATGTATCACCATCATATTTGCTTTAAGCATGTATGAAATGTTAATGCAACACAAACGGTGTACAACTATCACGAAAATGTTCCGATTTCTAAGATATTTAACGTCGCCAAAAATATATTATTTTGGAGTATAGACAGTATAGCAGAGCTGGGGATCCTTTTTACCATTAAAAGCCAATAATAATTTTGCAAATCGTTAACAGAGGCCGCATTATGCCGAGTATTGTTCTTAAGTTTGGAGGGCTGCATCTGTTACTATAATGGTTCTTTGGAAACTGTTCAAAAGCGTGCTAAACGAATTGTTAATTTAACATTAAATCCCTACAACCACGTCGTTGAACTATTTCTGATCTCGTTGTTTTTTATAAATATCCTCACCAGCAGTGTTCCTATGAAATCAAATCCATTATGCCTCAGACATATTCTTTTCCCCGTTTTACTCGTCAATTGGTTTGTGCAAACAGTCAAAATGTTGAGGTCACTCATTCATCACTATCATATAGTGACGGAATGCAGAGGGATTTCTTTGTTCGTATATCGTACAATTGGAACCCGAATCAATAGTCTCGGGGCAATCCACAACAATTTAAAAAAAAGCGTCAATCAATACCCCAAAGCGCATATTGTTGAGCGGGGACCTAGGTCTCATAA